>CM022947.1:27074722-27239719 GCA_012931725.1 Litsea cubeba | reverse complement strand
GATCTTCATGTTCCCTTTATTTTGGGATGGGATATCTCAAGATATCTTTTGGGAAAGAATCCTTCATTGATCCTATCTTTTAGGATAAAATCTCTCATGATTTCTTTTTGGGAGAGAATCCTTCAAGATATCGTCTTTTGGGAAAGAATCTTTCTAATCTCTTTCTTTTGGTAAGGTTACTAATTAGTAGCACTACCTCTTTCTTCTTTCCTTCTTTGGTTTGCTCTCTTCTATAAAAGCAAGGAGGAGGTTGGATCTCTTGCTCTTATTACTTTCTTTTGCAATAATCTCAAGAGGGCTTCAAGACCAAGAGTTTTTCTTCTTCAAGATTTGAAGACTTTTCTTCTTCTTCTCCATCAATGGCTTCAAGTAAGTTCCTTTTCAAGAAAACTCCATTGTAGGAAAAATAAAAGTTCTTTCTCTCTTTTTTTTTGTTTTCTTTTCTTTTCTTTTTTTTTTTTTTTTTCTCCACGTGTTTTCCCCTTCTTTTTTTTACACGTGTTTTCTTTTTCTTTCTTTTTTTTGCATTTTTTTGTTTCTTTTGTACGGATCTGGCCGTACGGCCACGTGGCCTGTGGGCCATCCCCTTTTTTTTTTTTCTCTTTTTTTTTCTTTCCCCCCCCTTTTTTTTTGAGAAAGTTTCTTTTTTTTGTTTTTCTTTCTCCCTCTTCTTTTTTTTTTTGAGAAAGTTTTCTTTTTTTCTTTGCTCATCATGATAATGCATTTTTTACCAAGATGTTCATGCATGTATATTGTAACTTGAATTGTATCATGATGTGATAGCATACCTGAAAGTTTTCGCAAATTTGGGAATTTGGAGCTTGCAGCGATGTTGAGCCCTTCCTGATTTGCGGGACTTTGAGGTTTCGAAAGTTGGAGTTTCGGAGCTCGCAGCAATGTTGAGCCCATCTTCAAGCTTTCTATTTCTTTCGGGATAATTCCTTTTCTTCGGAATTGTCCCGTCATCATGTCAAAATTTCGCCAGATTTTTTTTTAGCGAGATTCTGTCATTTGATGTTTGATTTTTCTTTTCCATCCTTTGCAGGTGGTTCCTCCAGAACAAACAAGGGTAAAGAGCCTGCTATAAGCGTACCTCGTCGATCTTCTAGAACTTCTAATCCGGCCGTTCAGCAGGCCTTTGAAGGTCCAGTATGTTGAGAGAAATCTGGAAGAGTGCGACTCCCTCAACAGAGATGAGATGAGGCAGCGACTGATCACTCCAAGGGAGAGGAATTCTATAAGATCATGGTAAGCAGTCGTCCATGGGTGATGGAAGATCAGAGTGTTTTACCAAAGCCTACCTTCTTCTTTGGTGATGCCGTCCCTGATGACATGACATACCAGAGGAGGTGTTTCAGTTTCTTTCACAGCAGATGGTGAGAAGAAGACTGTTGTTACCCGGTCGACGTTTGATCGCACCGTCTCGATCATGAGCCTTGCCCCACGTGCTCTAAGAGGGAAGATCCTCCAAGCTGGGTGAGAAGGACAAATGTAATCAAGACTGGGGTTTTGTTGGCGGTTCTCCTGGATATACGGAGAGGTCGCCTATTGACATGGACCTGTTGATGCCATCCAGCGGCTACCAGGGTTCTGATTATCTGTCGGTCGATTTGAGACCGGTGGGCCTTGTATTTTTAGCGGTGACGGCAAGCAATTGGATCAAGCCTTTTCGACTCCGTGGCCGTTTTAAATGCTGACTCGAGTGGAAGTCGTGGACTGATCGCGTCCTGCTGATTGGTGGCGCCGTTTTTGAAAGGCAAGCCGGGATTTTTGATGCGGTCCGTGCCTTGAGGGAGACCGTGATCTTTTCCCGACGAGGGCCTTCATGGCTATGCTGGAATCATTCCTCCCACAACCAATACCTTCGTGTGACGATGGCGAGATTGGTTTTTCTTTAAAGGAGCTGAGTGCCATTACGTGGATTGCCCATCCTTGGCAAACTCGATGAGGAGTTTATGCCGATTGACAGCGGCCTTGAGGGGGCAGTCTGAGGAGTTCAGGCTTTCGTACTTGTCAAGCTCGTCGCCTTCTATGAGTTTTTTGAAGGAGAAAGAAGGTTTGAAAGTTAGATCCAGCAGTTGGAAGAGTTCTAGCTCTTCATTCCCAACTTTTTTGATAGCAGGGAGTCCCTTCTGATAGAGTGACCCAAGAAGCCGGAGCTCAGGATCCAAGTTCAAAGAAGATCTTGGCCATGCAAGAAGAGTTGAGAGATTTCTGTGCCAGTTACAAGCGCCATATGTGCTGACATTGCACTGCGGAGAGATCTCGCTGTTTACCTCACTTATTGGCTTGGTGAGGCTCTTTTTGCTGGAGGAGATGGAACGCACATCAGGCCGCATTGTATTTTTCTGGCTTGTCAGATGGCATTTGGAGAGCAGCTTGCTTTGGTGCCAGCTCTTTACTCCTACCTGTGTACCGAACTGCAGGCTGCTGCTTTTTTGGTTCGGCTTGGGCTTCCCATGAATAGGCTATTTTCAGCCTATATCTTTATTCGTGGTACGTGTACCACTGTCCTGGCTTCCACCGGCTGGGTGCTGCACAGGATGATTATCCTCTGATGATTCGACTGGCTAAGGGCAAAGCTGTGTCCGAATCACTTTTGTTTGCCCGCATGAGGATCCGACGGTTCAGGGACGTCGAGATGGGGCAGTCTTCAGTGAAGCTTTCTCCGGAGTTGTGGAAGAAGGCTTTTGATTTTGGTGCCTCCCGAGACTCTACCAGGGTGGGGTCGGGAAGGCATTATTCCTTGACGAATGCAGAAAAAGAGTGGCTTTTCAGCATACGTGTCGGCACGATGGTGTACTGTAGACATCTTTTCGTCGACATCCAGCCGTATGTACCCTCTCGCTTTGCTTTGCAGCTAGGCTTTTCTCAGGCGTTGTTGGAGCGCCTTCAAGCATGGGTGAAGCACTTTGGAGGTTTACAGGATGGGAAGAAATGCATGGGCTTTCTATAGTGCTGAAGATACTACAGCCATGATTTCTTATCCTGTGTTGCTGACTTCCCGGACTGCCGGCTTTGCGAAGTGGTTCGCGGAGAGCTTTTCGTATATCGGGGGGCTTTCCAAGAAGGAGCTTGATGTGAAGCTGGCATCTGGAAAAGGCCTTGGAAAGTCAGATGGCGTCCGGCGAGAGGAAGTTTGGGCCTTCCTTTCTGGCGAGAAGCACAAGATAGGCTTTCTCGGTGACTAGGGCGTCATTGGTTCTGAAGTTGATCGAGAAATACTTGATGAGGCTTTAGAGCAGCTAGAACAGGAGGAAGCCGAACTTGGTGCTTGGATGCAAGCGGCACAGAGGCAAGCTTCCGTGGAGTCTACTGGCAAGAGTAGACCATCCAGTGAGGAGTCAAGTGGGAAACCTGACTCTGACAGCGGGGCAGGTTCCTCCAAGAAGTGAGCCCGCAGGAGTAAGAGGAGGAGGAGTCATCATCGCAGCAAGGGGCAGCATGAGGACTCTCCTGACTTGGAAGTTCCTCTTTCTATCAATGAGGATTGCTAGTGGATGCTGACGAGCCTCCAGAGAAGAGAAGCCGAGAAGAAGAGACCGTCGGTGAAGGTATGATTCTTCCTTTTTCTCTTTCATTTGTTTTCAAGGGGTTTTTTCCATGTTCTGATTTGCTTCTTGTTTCTGCTTTTCTTTTTTTTTTTAGCAGAGGAAGACTTGGTGATGCCTGAGGTTCCAGTCGATGAGGTGGTGACGGATCCTGTCGGGGCACCTGAAGAAGAACCGAGGGACTCTGGAGTGAATCCAGAATCTCCAATTGGTACGACTTCTTTTGCTTTTTTTTTTTGTCTGTGACTTGGTTTGCTAACACATTTCTTACCAGCTGACTTGCCACAGGATTCCGATGACTTTGAACCATCGATGGATGCAAATGTTAATGATGCTTCCGATGAGTTCATGGAGGAAGAAAGTGTTCCGCCAGTCGTCGAAGAAGGTATTTTGTAGTTATAACCCTGATAATGATTTTTCAAACAGGATCATATTCATACCTTTTTGTGTTTCTTTGGCAGGTTTTGAAGTGACGGAGGAGGGTCCGTCGCTTCCTTCAGAACCAGAGCAAGGGATGCCAGAGGTTGATCCAGAGGTAGAGACTCCTGGGACCAGTTCTGACAATGTTGAGGAGATACCTCGTGCTGAGATTCCTTCCCGAGCAGGGAGCAGCTTCAACTGGAAAGAGTTCTTTGTTACTCTTCCAACAGATGATGACATGGAGCAGCCGACCAACGGAGTTGGGCGAATCTTCAGCTGGGCCATCTCTTCTTTTTGCGAAGAAGGTGGTGGTGCGAGTTCTGAGCTCTTGGATTGAGACCTCTGCTTTCTGGGCACTTAGATGCCGGATTTGGGATGATCCAGCATGTGCGTGAGATTCTCGGTGATGCTGAAGAGGCTGGTCTAGATGTCACAAGTGCCAGGGCGATCGTTGATAGGATCATTGAGCTGGGGTGACAGGTGGTTTGAGACCATTGGTTTTCCTGATGACCAGTTCTTCAAGGAGATGTTCCTGGACCCTGCGAATAGGCTCAGTCTAACCTGGATGAGGCTACAGAAAGCAGGAAGCCAGGTAGTCCGAGAGAAGAACTTAGAAGAGCTAAACATCATTGGGCTGACACATGACCTGAACATCATGGAGAGGGAGGTCGATAGGCCAGGAGAGCGTCTTGAGCATCTGCAGGCACAAGTCGCTGCCAAGTGGACTGCAATAACAGAGGCTTGTGAAAGGGAGACTGCTCTGATTCACCGGGTTGCAGATGCCAATCAAGTTCTTAAAAGGAAGTCTGATGAGAACAAACAATGGCGAACTGCTCGAGATAAGCTTCCCGGTGCGAAGAAGGGGTACATCCCACTCCAGCATCTCATGGCAAAATTCCTGAAGAAGCGTGCCTTGGAATCCTTGACGGCTGAGGCCAAAAGTTTGCTTAAGGAGCTGAACTCTTGGCTGGAGACCATTTTTGATTGAGCTCCTGATTTTGTAGCAGAAACTATCCTTCTCTCTCTTCTTTTAGTACCACTTGTATTTTTTTGGTACTTTTTTTTTGTAGTGCTTGTGAACACTTTCTTTTTTTTGGTACCACATGTATTTTTTTGTACTCTTTTTTTTTGTAGTGCTTGTGAACACTTTCTTGTTTTTTTTGGTACCACATGTATTCTTTTTGGTACTCTTTTTTTTTTTGTTATCCCTATGCTTACTTGAATCTTTTTGTGATAAAGGTAATTGCTAAATGGGATTTGATCAAAAGCTTGTCATTTTGCGAAAATCTTTTGTCAAATGATTGTTTTGGCATGGAAGCCAGATTTTTGCTTGTGGCATGGAAGCCAATTTTGGCATGAGAGCCAGCTCTTTTTTTTTGTGTGGCATTGATAGCCGAGTTTTTTTTTTTTTTTGTGGCATCTATAGCCAGTTTTGGTGGCATTGATCGCCGAATTTATGGCATTGATAGCCGGGGTTTTTGAAAGCCAATTTTTTTTTTGTGGCATTGATAGCCGGTTTTGTTTTGGTGGCATTGATAGCCGGTTTGTGGCATTTATAGTCTATTTTGGTGGCATTGATAGCCGGTTTTGGTTTGGTGGCATCTATAGCCTGTTTGGTTTTCAAAAATGCAAGTATCGACTAAAAGTCGCCTCCCTGCTGAATGTTCTTGCAAGTATCGATGGAATGTCGCCTCCTTGCTCATTCGGTTGCGAGTATCGATGGAATGTCGCATCCTCGCGGATTTGGGTGCAAGTATCGATGGAATGTCGCATCCTTGCTTTTCAAAATTTAGTTTTGCGGGTACTGACTTGATGTCGTTTCCCCATGATTTTTGAAATTTGTGGTTTTCTCGAACCTTTGGGTTATGGATATCAACTGAAATGTTGCGTCTCCATGGTTTTGGATTTTGCAAGTATTGACGAAATGTCGCTTCCCTGCGATTTTGGAAGTGTCGAACATGGTTCATATGCTTCCGATTTGTGCGAGTATCGACTAAGCGTCGCTTCCTCGCGGTTTTTGAAAAACCATTTTTTTTGTTAAAGACACGAGGGTCATAAGCTTTGACCTAAAACCATTTTGGCGATAAAAGGCAGGGTGGACTAGGGTAGAAATCCCTGAATCCGGATTTTGTTTCAAACCATGAATTTTGGGTTCAAGGGTTGAAAATTTTGGTCAAGTTAGGAAAGGTTCCTAAACTTGGTTTTTTTTTTAACAATGAAACGATGGAAGTAAGAATTGTTTAAATTTCTAGAAATTTCAACATTTGACATGAAAATTCTAAAAAAGGGTGGGTTTAGCGAGCGTGTACCTGGAAACCGGTTTTGGCCGTACAGGCATTGCTCTTACCCAGTTGGGTAAGTTTTCAAGGGTAGTACCACTTTAAGAACTTGCCGTTAATGGGCAGTATACATCTGTCACCTTCCATGTTTAGGAGTGCATATGCGCCGTTGGAGAAAACCTTGTCGATGACGTAGGGTCCCTCCCATTTTGGCTCAAATTTGCCTTTGGACTTGTGAGCGAAGACCATTGGTTTTTTACCGCAAGAACCAAGTCACCCTTTTTGTAGGCGCGTTGCCTGACCTTTTTATCGAAAGATCCTGCCATGCGTGCTTGGTAAAGTTCAATGCTTTGTGGAGCTTCGAGCCGTCTCTCATCGAGATTGTCCAGCTCATGGAGTCGCAATTTGACATTGCTTTCTTGAGTCATGTCATTTTGCAAGGATACCCTCAAGGAAGGAATTTGTACTTCCAAGGGTACGACAGCTTCGCATCCATAGACCAAGGAGAATGGTGTGCTATGGGTTGGTCCTCGAACGGTGGTTCGATAGGCCCACAAAGCTTCAGACATTTTGTCGCTCCAGTTTCTTTTATGACTAGAGACCATTTTTTTGAGGATTTTGCAGAGTGTCTTGTTGAAAGCTTCTGCTAACCCGTTTGCTGCCGGATTTTATGGAGTCGAAGGACAGCTTTGGATTTTGTATTTGTCGCAGAACCTGTAGAATCGATGATCCCGGAATTGTGGTCCGTTATCATGGACGAATCTTTTGGGTATGCCGAAACGACAAATGATGTTGGTGCGCAGGAACTGAAGGACTGATGAGGTCTTCATTTTGTTGAACGCAAATGCTTCTGACCACTTGGAGAAATAATCCGTAGCGGCGAACATGAAGCGATGACCTTTGCTCGAAGGGGGAGAAATAGGACCTATGATGTCCATACCCCAGGCTTCGAAAGGCCATGAGATCGCTGTAGGATGCAGCCATTCTGGAGGCATGTGAATGTAATCTCCATGAATTTGACATTGTTGGCAGCGCTTAGCAAATTGCAATGCGTCAGCTACCATGGTAGGCCAGTAATATCCTAACCTTTTTATCTGATCATAGGTTTGGGACCAGCCTGATGAGCTCCGCAAAGACCAGCATGAACTTCTTTGAGTGTTTCTTCAGCCTCTTGTTGTGACAAGCAGCGTAGAAGTACTCCGTTGAAGGATTTCCTATAAGGATTTTTGAAGGAATATCCAAATGAAAGCTTGGGCTTCGACTTTGGGTGCTTACCCGTTCTTTGGATCTTCAGGTAGGATTCGAACATAATGTATCAATGAACGGATCCCTCCAGTCGCCGATTGAAGTTTGAAGGATTGAAATCCTACTTCCAACCACTTGGTGGCATTCAGCAACAGCTTGGTGTGTGTTAAGAGGAGGAAGGATTCTTCTTTCGCACACCTTGATTTGCATGTTTTCCCCTTCCTGAATTGCCATGGATGCGGCAAGTCCGGCTAGGGCATCTGCACGTATGTTTTCACCTCTACGAATGTGGGTGATGTGACAGATGTCAAACTTTTGCAGAAGCGATTGTGCTTTGTTGTAGTAAGGCAGCAAATCTGGCTTCCTGACTTCAAATTTCTGATTCATCTGGTTGACGATCAGTTGAGAAGTCTCCAAAGACTTCCAGCATGGTGATACCGGATTCGATGGCGAGTTCCAATCCTAAGATCAGAGCTTGATATTCAGCTGCATTGTTTGTGCATGGTTCCAGTAGCGAGAAAGCGTGTGGAATCATGTATTTGTCGGGGCTAACAAAGAGGATGCCAACTCCCGAGATCAGCTGTCTTTTTTCATTCGTCCTGGTTGCACCTGTCAAAGTACATGTCCCAGGAGGCACTTTGTGAGAAAGTCTCCACATTGTAGACTGGTTCGTCTGGGAGATCATCTCTGAGTGGAGAATCTTTAGGCAATGGATGCTCTGCGAGGAAGTCCGCTAGAGCTTGCCCTTTGATTGCCTTTTGTAGTACATACCTAATATCAAATTGTGACAGAAGGATGGACCATTTTGCCAGTCGAGCGTTGAGAGAACCTTCCTTTGTGACAAGGACCTTCAAGAGGTTGACCCTCGAGACCAGGTATACTGTGTTGGAAAGCAAGTAGTGACGCAGCTTTTGTACAGCGAACATCACTGCAAGGCATTCTTTTTCGACTAGGAGAGTAGCGATGCTCTGCACCTACTAGCATGTGGCTGAGGTAATATAGAGCAGCTTCTTTTCTTTTATCATTTTCTTGTGCAAGCAGAGCTCCCAAAGAGTGATCAAGGGCTATTGTGTACAAGATGAATGGTTTTCCAGTGGTAGGAGTAGCTAACACTGGAGGTTTTGTCAGGTATGACTTGATGTCTTGGAAATCAGCTTCACAGTCAGCATCCCATACAAAGTTTACACCCTTTTTCATCAACCGGGAGAATGGATGGCATTTCCCCGAAAGATTGGAGATGAACCGTCCGATGTAGGCCAATCTCCCTTGAATCCCTTTGAGTTCTCTCAAGGTTCTTGGAGAGGGCATTTCTAGAATGGCTTTGACTTTTATGGGGTCAAGCTCTATTCCAGCTTTCCGAACTAAGAATCCGAGGAACTTACCCGACGAGACGCCGAAGAAGCATTTCAAAGGATTCATTCGCAGTTTGTGTTTGCGATGCCGGAGGAAGACTTCTCGAAGGTTTTCGAGATGATCTTCTTTTCTTTTGCTTTTGACGGCGAGGTCATCAACGTAACATTCAACCGTCTTGTGCTGCATATCTTGGAATATTTTCATCATAGCCCTCTGATATGTGGCACCAGCATTTTTCAGACCAAATGGCATGACAGTGTAGCAATACACGCCAAATGGGGTCCGAAAAGATGTATGTTTTTCATCTTCATGATGCATCTTTATCTGATTGTAGCCAGAGAAACCATCCATGAATGTGATTCGCTCGAATCCACAGGTATTATCGATCATTACCTCTGGTATGGGGAGCGAAAATTCATCTTTAGGGCATGCGCTGTTCAGGTCTCTATAGTCAATACAGACCATGATCTGCCCGTTTTTCTTTGTCACGGGGACAATGTTGGCCAACCATTCAGGATGTTGTTCCTCACGGATGAAGCCGACGCTTTTGAGTTTTTGAACTTCTTGTTCAATTTTATCCATCACATCTGGACGGAATCTTCTTTGGCCTTTCTTGACAGGCTTGATGTCTTCTTGAAGATTGAGTTTGTGAACCGCTATTTTGGGTCTAAGCCTGGCATTTCAGCGTAAGACCATGCAAAGCAATCAATGAACTCATGAAGAAAGGCGATATACTCGGGTAACTCATCATCCTTTATATTCTTGCTTATGAATAGAAGACGTGGGTTATCTGGTGTTCCCAAGTTTATCTTTTGAACAGGATCTTCTGTTGGAAGGTTCGAAGGTGGTTCCTCCACAATATTTTCGGAGGCTTCCAGCTCAACGAAACCTTCTGGGGTTTCAAAGGCATTTCTAGACCAAGGTTTTGTTCCTTTCCACGGGTCTTCTTGATCGGTAATTTTCCCTAGGCTTGCTATGAGATGATCCCAATCGCCTGTTGAAACCGGGTTGAAGTAGGCTACTTCTTTTGGAGATGAGGGTTCTTCTGGGTCAGAAGTCCACACGTCTGTGCCATCGGACAACTCCTCTTCATTTTCGGAGAAATCGTGCCAATTGGATGAGCTTCCTAGATCTTTGTTAGGTGACTCATCAAAGAGATATCCAGGGAGATCGATGTCTTCACGGACTTGAGATGTTGAGGCTTGGTCAGTATATTGACTTTTAAGCCTTTGTGTCAACTGTCTCAAGGGAGTGTCAGGATCATACCCTAACCCGTGTGAAAACTTTTCTACATAGCCATAGAGTCTCCAATCTTCCAGCTGGCTTTTGGTCAAGACGGGCCCCAATGGCGTGAGAATACCGCGTCCTTCTCCCAAACCAACTAGATTTTGAGTGTCATAGCCCATTTTCTTCATAATAGCTTGTGCCACAGAACTGTATAAGGATAGTTGAGGCATACCTTTATTTTGGAAAGGTTCAAGCATGGAGTTTGATGAAGAAGCATTCGATCTATGGAAGAAGATCGGCTTTTCCTTTGCTGAAGTTGCTGGAACAACGAAGGAAGCTGACGTAGGATCTTCTATGTCAGAAGTTGTCTCCATTGGAGTGAGAGCAGGCTGAACTTGCTGAGTGTCAGCTTGGCTTGACGATGCGTCGTCTTCTGGCTCTGAATCCGAGTCCGTGTCTTGCATGATAGACACGAAAGAGACAACAAATTTGCCCCTAGGCTTTTGCTTTGCCTTCTTCACTTTAGTTGTGACGACCAAGGGCTTTGAACGTTTGAGGGAGATGATGAAGGGAGTTTGAATGCTCTCTTCGGATTTACCGAATGATTTGTTTTCTTCCGGTGATTGTTGAGGAGCTTTACCTTTATCTTTCTGGAGATTTTCGGCAAAGGATGCTGTGTGCTTATCCTATTCTTCTTTTCACCTTCATACATCTGTGAGTCTGCGAAGTGGACTTCTTTACCTTTGAAGGGTTTTCTGTCCGCAAAGACTCGATGTATCATGCCGTCGTCGCCAACAAACTTAATGCATTGATGTAGAGTTGAAGGGACAACACCATTCTCGTGGATCCAAGGACGTCCGAGAAGGATGTTTGTAGCATGAAGGGGTTTTTTATTGCATACATAGTGACCTCAGAGATAAGATCACCGATCTGCAACTTGAACCTGATTTTGCCAATAGGCCTTTGAGTACTCCCATCGTATCCAAAGATAGATACAGATGTGTGGCTCAGCTTGCTGGGTGGGATGCCTAACTCTTCGAGAGCCGATGTGGAGATGAGGTTGAGTGCAGAACCTGGGTCGATCTGAACTCTGTGCATAGGCATTTCCTTGATATACCCTGTGAAGTACAGGGGTCGGTTATGCCTGGTTTCGCCAAGTAGGAGGTCGTCCTTTATGAAGGCGATGGTTGCACTGGCTGCTTTTTTAACCGAGAGGCATTCAATGCATGATCCCTCAGTTTTCTTCTTTTCTCCCTTTGAGGAGGCTTTTGAGTTTTTGACCCGGTAATCCATTTCAATTTGGAGGGCTTGCGGGGCATGTTTGTCGACATCCTCATTCAGCTTTTGTAATTCCGAGATGAGATTATCACGAGTGTGCGGAGACATTCGCAACAAATCTAGGATGTGTAGACGTGCAGGTATGTGCTTGAAGTGTTCAATCAAGTCATACTTGAAAGCCTCCTTAGGGCCTGCATGTTCATCATTGTTGCCACTAGGGGCGCTTACAACATCTTTTCCCGAAGGATTTACATATGTAAAGGAAGATTGGTTGTAATTTTTGTGGTAGTCCCGGCCAGAGCGGGTGCCTCTACCAACTTCGAGAGCTTCTTGAGAAGGGTCTTCGTTTGGAAGATTATCTTCAGGATCAAGAGGCTGTCGTTTTTCATTTGCTGAGGATGTATCAGTAGCAGAGTTGCCATCCTCAGTGATTGTGTTGCACGGCGCATTTTCCGGGAATAAGTCCTGAACAGCATCCAGCAACCTTTCTTCTTCGTTGATTAATTCATCATCCCAAGCATCAATAGCTGGGAATTCTTCAGTCAGGAAGGGTGTGAACTTTGAAGTCACAGTCTCAGGAGAAGAAACCTGAGAGGGTGTCGTCTCAGTGAAAGTCACGTGAGACGAGGTGGCTCCAGAAGATACATTGCTAGGCATCACCGGAGTGTAAGTGCTCTCATCAGACAATGCTTCGGAAGAGCTATAATCCCGAATTATCATATTACAGGAAGCTCTGACGGGAGACGTTGCCTGATCGGAGTCAGACTCATCCTCGCATGTAAGAGGATCATCTATCCAGTAATTTTCTCCATTTTCAGGAGTTAAGGGAGGATGTACCTGGTGGTCTTCAGGGACTTCAGGCTCTGGGTTGCGAGGAGGCTCGTTGACGCGGTCTTGCTCTTGTTCTAGAGTGAGTCGCTGCAAGATCCTTGCATATTCTTCAAGATCAGGCATGGGAGCCAGATCTTCTTCTTCATCAACTCTTTGTGGCTCAACGTGGTTGATTTCCACTGGAGTAATGAGAGGTGCTGAGTTAGCAGCATTTTCTTGTACAGCCTCTTGGTCTTCTTCATCATCAGACCAGGATCCTTGTGACTGTAGGGGGTTATACCAGATTACTGGCATAAGATGAGGCTCAGGAACCCATTCTTCATCGGAGAGATATTCTCCTGTTTCAAGGGACTCCTCCCACTCATCTGTGTAGTTGGATTCGAATCCATCATCGGTGTCGCTGGACTCGTATCCATCAATGGAGAATCCAACTACCGAATTGCAAGAGTATGATGCCTCCTGCATGGCTTCTTTGATTGAGGTGGCATGAAATCACTGAGAGTGAATTTTCTTACCCCCTTTGAAGTCTCTGGAAGGGATATTTTTGTTGCCTCCAGTGAAACGGTAGAGGAAGCCTTTGCCTTTTCTTTGACCTCTAGTTTTGGCTGGGTCTTCTCTTGCCGTTTGAGCTTGAGGAGATGCTTCCTAGCCTGCCTTCGCTATTGAGCTGTAGGCTTTGTTTTCACGACCTCCCAATTTTCATCTTCCAGGAGATCGGGATGTACCCATATCGGTTGTCTGTCTGGTGTCGGGTAAGGAACCAGTTCCTCGGACGCTTGGATTGAGTTTATCACCTTGAAGGAAGTAGTGGTCTTTTTTTTCGGTGATTTTGATGTTTGTCCACATGTCACCATGTTGACGGAGGCAGGCCCATAGTTTTTGTCAAAGGTGATGACTCCGTTTTTTCCACATCTCGTTTATTTCTCCCTCACAACGAAGCATTGATTGAGAGGATGTGAGATCATCTGGTGGTATGGACAGTACCGAGGATCGTTGGTTTTGCCAACATCACCCGGTCTTTTTGGTTCAGGCAAGGTGAGCTTGCCATTTGCCACAAGAGCCCCGAAGATTTCATCAACATCTTCATCAAACGGGTATTTCTTCTCTACTCGTTCTTTGAAGGCATCTGAGAGTTCAGGTCTCTTACCAGCAACTTTATTTTCAGCTTTCTTTGGTGGCTGAGGAGCTGACTTGGTCTGCACATTGAGGACCTCTTTTTTCTTTGGTTTAGAGGTTGCAATGGCGGTTGGCTCTTTTCTTGATGATTTCTGACTGTTGAGGTCTTTAATCACCATTTCAGCTTCCATGGAAGCTTCTAGGAGTTCTCCCAGGTGTTTTGATTTGTTGCCAATGATCATGGAGCGGATTCTGGCTCTCATGTTGTTTCGGCAAATGTCGACTAGCGATGCTTGTGGCAATACATCAGAGCATTTGTATGCCATTGCTTTCCACTTGTGAATGAAGTCATATGTTGATTCATTCTCCCCCTGTTTTAGGCTGCACAGCTGAGCCATAGTAGCGGGGTGATCCTCACCTTTGAAGTGAGTCAGGAAGCGTGTCTCTAGCATGGCCCAGTTTTGGATTGAGTCTTCCGGCAGAGTGGAGTACCAATCGAAGGCCGTACCTTTTAGGGTACTTGCAAAGAGGCGGATCTTGAGTGCATCTTGATCCGCGATAGCTCCCGTCAGGATCTTGAAGTGGATGACGTGCTGTCTGGCTGATCCTTTCCCCGTATATGTTTGGAGAGTAGGATGCTTGAATTTTGTGGGGAACGGGACCGAGTCCATCCATAAGGGATATGGTGGCTTGATCCCATGTTCGTTGAGTATATCCTTTTCTTTTGCTTTGCCGATGATAATGTCTACGTTCTTTTTAATAAGGGCGCGTGACTCATTTTCTTCTCCATTTACCCCATCATCTTGATGATTCGGAGGAGGTTCATTGTTCGCCTGATTTTGGAAGGCGAGGAGAAGGTTTTTCCATCAGAGTTTCAATCCTCTGCTGGCCCTTTTCCGACTGCTGGATGCGGGTGATCGCATCTTCTGGAGGTGGATTACGGGGTGGTGGCTCAGAATTTGTAGCCAAGACATTCATCCTTCGTGATTCGAACGAAGAAACTGTCCTGGTGACTGAGCTGGGGCTCATTCTTTTTGAAGAAGAGCTTGAGGAAGGATCACTCTGCTGTCCTTTGCTTGAAGGAGCAGGGGATTCTTCTAAATGTCTTCTTGTCCTGGAGACGCTGCGGGTCATCGGACGTCGGACATGGATTTTTGTTGCTGATTTTTGGCGCCTTCTGGTTTTTCCAACCATATGGACGGCAGCAACTTGGTTGGGTCTTTCTTTTTCGACCCATTTGGGAGAGACTTGAAGTCTAGGAGGCTGGGTCCTTTGCTTCTCTAGTCTCTTTTGCCGGTATGACGCGCGGCGGCGTATACAACGAACAATTTGAGCTTCGGTCAGCTCTGGCTGGGCTTTGATGATGAAGGATGTGCTCCCTCTGGCGCAGCAGCCGAGCCTGTCTTCTTTGCAGCTGGGCAAGGACAGGATGCGAACCCTGTCCTTCGCCTATTGCAGCGAAGCTTTGAATTTTTGGAGTTCGGCCCCTGTAGAGATGAAGGGTCGAACTGTAGGTTTGTAGGCCTTAGCAGGTGCTTGTAGAGGCCTTGTGATGCATGATCTGATTTTGGGCTTGTAGGAACAAGCCGGCTCATGCTGTGATGACTTGGAAGTCAGGTTGGAGATGGGTCTCTCCTCTTTCATGTAAGCAAGAGGGTAGAACTGGTTCTCCTTGAGTGGGGCCAGGAATGCTGGCTTAGTGGATGTTTGGGACCTTCTCTGTTTTGGTGAAGGTCTTGGGGACCAAGTCTTGGGATAGACCTGGTTGCTTGCAGGTCAAGGCTTCGTGGGGGTGCCACGGGCTTCAGGCCTTCTGGTGCTCGCCTTTGGTGTCACGGTAGTGACACGTTGAGAGGCGAGTTTCTGCTTCTTGGAGGGAGCAGTTTGTTCCTCGGGAAGTGGGAATGGTCCCAGTGTCCCAAAGACGATAGTCCGGGGAGTCGAGGTCGACCCGGAGTTCAGAGAGTTGCCGAAGGAGTTGACACTTCGGCAGCTGATGGGGCGCTTGTAGGTGCGCGCAGTTTGCTTCTGTTGAAGCATGATTTGGTGCTTGTTTTCATTGAAAGTAATGGTTAGTGAAGCTGCCATTATTAGTTTTCGAAAAGTTTCTGAAACAAGACCACATCCATTAGTAATCACAAGAATATAATGATCATAAATGGGAAGTTCTATGGTTTCGTCTTTTCAAATTGCTCGAGGGAGATGACCCAAGCAATATGAGGAAGGCAAAATGCCATAGAGGGTACAATTGTTCTGATCGCAGGTATAGTAAGCCCAGATTGAGCGTCCCAGTGACTGCTAGAAGCAATTGTGAACTTAAATTCGACTTATCGAGAAGCAAAGCTTGCTCGAGATAAGAAGAATATAAAGTTGGAGTACAGATGTGCCGGTCGCAATACAGTAGACCCTGAAAGGGCGTACTAGTACCGCTAGACACAAATGTTTTGAGACCGCATCCATGAGATGAGATTCTCTGTTTTGAAAGGCCAAAATTGGATTCATCAAAGAGAGCAGATGGTATTCCAATCTGAACACGGGCTCAGCGATTTCCGCGAGCGCCAGTGCTTAGAAAGAAATGAACCATAATTTCTCGAATCTGAATCTAAAAATGACGAGTTTTTTTTTTGAAAAGCCAATATCGGGTTCATCAAAGAGAGCAAAAGGCACTCCAATCTGAACACGGGCTCAGCGATTTCCGCGAGCGCCAGTGCTCAGAAAGGAGAAGACCAAGATTTCTCCAATCTAAAACCAAAATGACGGAAGTTTTTTTTTTTTTTTGAAGATTTTGAAGATTTTGTTTTAAAAAAACAAATCTTTTTTTTTATTTTATTTATTTATTTTTTATTTTAAGATTTTTTTTTGAAATTTTTTTTATTTTTTATTTTTTTATTTTAAAATTTTTATTTTTTAAAAAAAATTTAATTTTTTATAAAAATTATTTAAAAGACGAGAGAGTACACATAGGCCTCCTAACCCGGTCTTATGAAATCTTAATTGATAGAATTGCCCCCAGGTAAGGGTAGGATTACTTAATGAACCCGTTTGGAGGACCCTTGCCTAGAACAGTCAAGTTGTCTCCACACTCTGGACAAGGCTTTTCTTTGAATCAACCATGATCAAAGAACACAGTTGGTTTAACCTTAGTGGTCTATGTCTTTTTTTTTGTTTTATATATATATATATATTTTTTATTTTTAATGAACTCATCGAAGAGAAACGATGGCCCAAAACCTTAGTCGAACAGGCTCAACATTTCTGCAAGCGCGATGAACGATAGGAACGGATCAAGGTTTCTGCAAGCGCGATGAACGATAGGAATCGAGAAAAGAAATATAAGCATAGAGCAAAATATATGATATGCAAATATTTCATTTCTAGCATCGTGTTCTCAAATAAACGAGTCCCACCGGGTGGTGCCAGCTTGATGGACCGGGCTCCTGCTCGGTTCTATCGAGGTCGGCAGACGTGGGAGTCCGTTAGGTCCGACCCTTTCGTAACCGGGGGGCAGAGGCGCGCATCAACATTTTTGTTGTGTGGGTGTGCCAGATTTTCTATTTTACTTGGAATTGCAAGTGGTGATCCGGAGATCAACCTTCGCAAGTAAAAAGGAAATCAACTTCTTTCAAGTTTTCCATTCCACATATATTTAAGAAAAGAGACATTTTTCTTGGTTTGCCGTGAAAGGCAATTTTTTGGCATTTATAGCCGATTTTGGCGTTTATAGCCGGTTTCTGGCGTTTATAGCCGATTTTGGCGTTTATAGCCGATTTACAATCCTTATCAATAATGAAAGACAAGAGTTGTGATTTTTGTCTCTTTTGAAAAAATACAAACTACAATGAAAAGCAAGAAAAGGAGGATCTAACTTCTCAGGAGATTGTGGGGGACCCGTTTAGATTGACGGTCGCAAGCCATATGTGGGCTTCGCCATCATCCATGCAGATGAGAACAGAGGATGCTATTGATTCGCTTGGCTTGGCTATAACCTCAGGTTTTTAGAGGATAAAGACCAAAAGGAGGTCCTATGTCCAATAAAAAGCCGAGTAGACGGGCTGAAAAGCCACGTCTAAGCCATTTGGAGGCAGAAGGAGAAGGCAAGGACCTTAGGGGGGGGTACCCCCAAGGGACTTTTGTGTCACCTTGTAGCGGTGGTCGGTGTAGGATTTCCGCAGAGTTTTCTCTCTTTTCCTTCTCTGAATTTCTGTGCTTTGTCTGTGTCTCTGTCTGTGATTTTTCTTCGATCTCTTTCTTCTTGGAGAGCTCTCCTATTTATAGGCTTTTAGGTAGCCATTTAGGAGGGTTTATGGGCTTTTATTGTTATTAAGACGCATAATGGGAGGAGTTACAGGATTTAAATCTTTATTTTGTAACTCCTTTTTCTTGGCTTCTGATTGGCCGGAGGAGGTTGAGGGCATTTAATCGCCTTTAATCGCCATGATGGGAGGAGTTTCATGGGTTAAATGCCATGAATCTCTTGACTTGTAACTCTCGGATGCTTGCTTCTGATTGGTCCATCCAAAGAAATGGATTAATGACTGTAATAAAGCTAGTCAATTAATCGCATTAAGTGGTCGTCGAGCAGTTGAAGAGTCGCGGGCCTTGCCGCGTCTTTTGGGATTCTTCTGGTAATGATCATCAATGGATCTTCATGTAGATCGACATCGGATGACCATGTGACTTCAGGTGTTGGTTGCCAACAGTGGGTCAGTGCCATCTGTCCTGTCGATTTCTCGATCAGTCGGGTAGAAAGCACACTTTTTTTGGTTGACCGGGTGGCGATCAATGTTGTTTTCGATACTTTTGATGACCGGTGTTTTTGACGGATGTCAGAGGATTTGGTGTCTCAAAAGTATGAGTTTTGGAAATTACCAGAGGCCGGACGCTTCGAATCGCGAAAAAACGGCGAAAATCGGGGTTTCCGGGGCCTTCCCGGCGAGCCCGGGCTCCAGGGTCGCAGGGGCCTGCGACCCTGGGGGGTTTTTTCCCCTTTTTGTCCCGTTTTGTGTCCGTTTTTGCTGTTTTTTCGATTCTTTTTTCTTCTGCATTTTTCCTTGACATTTTTGACAATTTATTGGCTTGATTTCCCTGTAGGAAACCTGATGAGAATCCTTGCATTTTATTTTGCAAAGTTTCCAATTTCTTGAGAAAGCCGAAGACTTTGTCGCGCAGAGCTGCAGATTTTCCGTCAGAAGCTGAAACTGGGTCAAACGATGTCGGAATGACCTGAAATTTGGTATGAAGCCTCCTGAGCAATAAATAAGACCAACCATAGGATTTTGTTTGAGTTTTGAAGCCGTTTGGGGTCCTATCACCAGTAGACTTGCTTTTGTCGCGATGAAGATGTCGCGGTTTGATGTGCGGTCAACCGATGTCCGATTAACTTGAAATTTGACAGGGAACCCATTGGAGTCATTTTAAGATGATCCATAGGCTCTGTCTTGGAAACCATGGTCCCAGAGAGCTTTGCCACCGAGAGGCCTGATTTGGCTTCCGAGCGTCAAACTATGGTCAAATGTTGTCGAAATGACCTGAAATTTGACGTGCAGCCCCTTGTAAGCATTTTGAAGCCGTCCATGTGCTCTATCTGATGAGTAATGGCCTCGGTGGTTATTGCTGCCGAGAGGCTTGATTTAGCTGTTCGAGGGTTGATGTAGGGTCAAACGTTGTTGGTTTGACTCGGAACTTGACGTGGAGCCTTTTGGATGTATTTTGAGACCATCCATCGGTTCTGATCGAAGATTTGGTGTCTCCGATGCTTTCGCCGCCGAGAGCTCCTTTTCGGCTATCGGAGAAGCGAAGTTAGGCCAAATGATTTTGAAATGGCCCTAAACTTCTTGTGTGCTCCTCTTTTGGCTGTCTTGAAGGATCTTGCAGTTTTTGTTTGATTCTGACAAGATTTGATTTTTTGGAAGTAGCATTGCCTATTTATGGCAGGTTGCGACTTCATGTAGCTCTTTGGATCTTGAAGAGGCAAAGTGACATTTTTGGTGTCAACAATGCTTGGGACGATGAATTAGTCAACGAAGAAGAAAGGTTGCTGGATGCTATTCAGGATTTGTTCCCGAAAAATGCTCCGTGCAACACAATCACTAAGGGTGGCAACTCTGCTGCAGATACATCCTCAGCAAATGAAAAATGACAGCCTCTTGATTTTGAAGACAATCTTCCAAATGAAGACCCTTCTCAAGAAGCTCTCGAAGTTGGTAGAGGCACCCGCTCTGGCCGGGACTACCACAAGAATTACAACCAATCTTCCTTTACTTATGTAAATCCTTCGGGAAAAGATGTTGTAAATGCCCCCCAGTGGAAACAATGATGAACATGCAGGCCCCAAGGAGGCTTTCAAGTATGACTTGATTGAACATTTCAAGCACATACCTGCACGTCTGCACATCCTAGATTTATTGCGAATGTCTTCGCGCTCTCGTGATAATCTCATTTTAGAATTATAGAAGTTGAATGAGGATGTCGACAAACGTGCCCCGTAAGTCCTCCAAATCGAAATGGACTACCTGTTCAAAAACTCAGAAACTTCCTCAAAGGGAGAAAAGAAGAAAACTGAGGGATCATGCATCGAATGCCTCTCGGTTCAAAAGGCATCCAGTGCAACCATCGCCTTCACTAAGGAAGACCTCCTACTTGGCGAAACAAGGCACAACCGACCCTTTTACTTCATAGGGTACGTCAAGGAAATGCCTATGCAAAGATTTCAGATTGACCCAGGCTCTGCACTCAACCTCATCTCTACTTCGGCTCTCGAGGAGTTGGGCATCCCACCTAGTAAGCTGAACCATACATCTGTATCTATCTTTGGATACGATGGGAGTACTCAAAGGCCTATCAGTAAAATCAGGTTCAAATTACAAATCGGTGATCTTATCTCTGAGGTCACTGTGTATGTAATAAAAACCCCTTCATGCTACAACATCCTTCTCGGACGCCCCTGGATACATGAGAATGGTGTTGTCCCTTCGACTCTACATCAATGCATCAAATTCGTTGGCGACGATGGCATGATACATCGAGTCTTTGCTGACAGAAAACCTTCAAAGGTAAAGAAGTCCACTTCGCAGACTCCCAGATGTATGAAGGTGAAAAAGAAGAAGAGGACACAACACCCTTTGCCGAAAATCTCCATAAAGATAAAGGCAAGGTTCCTCAACAATCACCGGAAAAAACAAACCCTCCGGTAAATCCGAAGAGCGTATTCAAACTCCCTTCGTCATCTCCCTCAAGACTTCGAAGCCTTTGGTCATCACAACTAAAGTAAAGAAGGCAAAGCAAAAGTCTGGGGGCAAATTTATTGTCCTTTTCATGTCTATTATGCAAGACACCGATTCGGATTCAGAGCCAGAAGACGAGAATCGTCAAGCCAAGCTGACACTCAGCAAGTTCAGCCTGCTTTTACTCCAATGGAGACAACTGCTGATGTAGAAGATCCTATATCTGCTTCCTTCGTTGTTCCAGCAAGTTCAGCAAAGGAAAAGCTAATCTTCTTCCATAGATTGGATGCTTCTTCACCAAACTCCATGCTTGAACCTTTCCAAAATGAAGGTATGCCTCAACTATCCTTATATAGTCCTATGGCACAAGCTATTATGAAGAAAATGGGCTATGACGCTCAAAACCTAGTCGGTTTGGGAGAAGGTCGTGGTATTCTCACGCCATTGGGGCCCACCTTGACCAAGAGCTAGCTGGAAGATTGGAGATTCTACGGTTATGAAGAAAAGTCTTCACATGGGTTAGGGTATGATCCTGACATCCCCCTGAGACAGTTGACACAAAGGCTTAAAAGTTAATTTGCTGACCAAGCCTCAACATCTCAAGTCCATGAAGATATCAATCTCCCTGGATATCTCTTCGATGAGTCACCTGACAAAGATCCAAGAAGCTCATCCAATTGGTACGATTTCTTTGATGATGAAGAGGAATTGTTCGATAGCACAGATGTATGGTATTCTGACCCAGAAGAACCCTCATCTCCAAAAGAAGTACCTTTCTTCGACCCGGTTTCAATAGGCGATTGGGACTATCTCATAGCAAGCCTTGAGAACATCACCGATCAAGAAGACCCATGGAAAGGAACAAAATCTTGGTTTGGAAATGCTCTTGAAACCCTAGAATTGAGCTAGAAGCCTTCGAAAATATTGCAGGGGAACCACCTATGAACCTTTCAACAGAAGATCCTGTATCCTACAGCGATCTCTTCGCCTTTCAAAGCCTGGGGTATGGACATCATAGGTTCTATTTCTCCCCCTTCAAGCAAAGGTCATCGCTTCATCTTCGCCTCTACAGATTATTTCTCCAAGTGGTCAGAAGCATTTGAGCTCAACGAAATGAAGACCTCATCAGTCCTTCAGTTCTTGCGCACCAACATCATTTGTCGTTTCGATATACCCAAAAGATTCGTCCATGATAACAGACTACAATTCCGGGATCATCGATTCTACAGGTTCTGCAACAAATACAAAATCCAAAGCTGTCCTTCGACTCCTTACAATCCGACAGCAAATGGATTAGCGGAAGTCTTCAACAAGACATTCTGCAAAATCCTCAAAAAAATGATCTCTAGTCACAAAAGAGACTGGAGCGACAAACTGTCTGAAGCTTTGTGGGCCTATCGAACCACCGTTCGAGGACCAACCCATAGCACACCATTCTCTTTGGTCTATGGATGCGAGGCTGTTGCACCCTTGGAAGTACAAATTCCTTCCTTGAGGGTATCTTTGCAAAATGACATGACTCAAGAAAGCAATGTCAAAGTGCGACTCCATGAGCTGGACAATCTCGATGAGAGATGGCTTAAAGCTCGACAAAGCATTGAACTTTACCAATCACGTATGGCAGGGTCTTTCGACAAGAAGGTCAGGCAACGCGCCTACAAAAGGGGTGACTTGGTTCTTGCGGTAAAAAGACCAATGGTCTTCGCTCATAAGTCCAAAGGCAAGTTTGAGCCAATATGGGAGGGACCCTACGTCATCGGTAAGGTTTTCTCTAACAGTGCACATGCACTCCTAAACATGGAGGGTGACATATGTATGTTGCCCATCAATGACATGTTCTTAAAGCGGCACTACCCTTGAGGACTTACCCAATTGGGTAAGAGCAATACATGTATGGCCAAAACCTATTTCCAGGTACTCGCTCGCTAAACCCACTTTTTTTAGAATTTTCATATTAAATGTTGTAATTTCTAGAAATTCAAACAATGCTTACTTTCATCGTTTCATTGTTCAAAAATTCAAAGTTTAGGAGCCTCTCCCTAACTTGACCAAAATTTTCAATCCTTGAACCCAAAATTCATGGTTTGAAAAAAAATCCGGATTCGGGGATTTCCACCCTAGTCCACCCTGCATTTTACCGCCAAAATGGTTTTAGGTCGAAACTTACGACCCTCGTGTCTTTAAACAAAAAAAAGTGGTTTTTCAAAAAATCGCGGGGAAGCGACGCTTACTCGATACTCGCAAAAATTGAAAGCATGCGAACCATGTTCGACACTTCCAAAATCGCAGGGAAGCAATATTTCATCGATACTTACAAAAAAAAAAAAACCGTGGAGACGCAACATTTCAGTTGATATCCACAACCCAAATTTCAAAGGTTCGAAAAAACCTAAAAACCGTGGAGACGCAACATTTCAGTTGATATCCACAACCCAAATTTCAAAGGTTCGAAAAAACCTAAAAACCGTGGAGACGCAACATTTCAGTTGATATCCACAACCCAAATTTCAAAGGTTCGAAAAAACCAAGAAATCGTGGAGATGCAACATTGCAGTTGATATCTACAACCCAAAGGTTCGAGAAAACCGTAAATTTTAAAAATCATAGGGAAACGACATCAAGTCAGTTTCCGCAAAACCAAATTTTTTGAAAAGCAAGGATGCGACATTCCATCGATACTTACACCCAAATCCGTGAGGATGTGACATTCCATCGATACATGCAACCGAATGAGCAAGGATGCGACATTCCATCGATACTTGCAAGAACATTCAGCAGGGAGGCGACTTTTAGTCGATACTTGCATTTTTAAAAACCAAAATCGGCTATAAATGCCAACAAACTTGCTATAAATGCCACAAACCAACTATAAATGCCCCCAAAACCGGCTATCAATGCCATAAAACAAAACCAGCTATCAATACCACAAACCAAAACTTGGCTTTAAAAAAAAAAACTCGGCTATCAATGCCATAAACCAGCTATCAATGCCACAAACCGGCTATCAATGCCACAAAAACTGGCTCTCATGCCAAAATCGGCTTTCATGCCACAAACAAAATCTGGCTCCCATGCCAAAACAATCATTTGACAAAAGATTTTCACAAAATGACAAGCTTTTGATCAAATCTTATTTATCAATTGCTTTCATCACAAAAAGATTTAAGTGAGCATAGGGAAAACAAAAAAAAAAGAGTACCAAAAAATAGATGTGGTACCAAAAGAAAGTGTTTACAAGCACTACACAGAAAAAAAAAAGAGTACAAAAAAAATACATGTAGTACAAAAAAAAAGAAGGATAGTTTTTGCTACAAAAAATCAGGAGCTCAGCCAAAAATGGTCTCTAGCCAAAGTTCCAGCTCCTCAAGCAAACTCTTGGCCACAGCCATCATAGTTTTCAAGGCACACTTCTTCAGGAACTTGCCATGAGATGCTGGAGAAGGCTGTAACCCTTCTTTTGTACCGGGAAGCTTATCCCGAGTAGTTTGCCATTGTTTGTCTTCTTGAAACTTCCTTTCGAGAACTTGATCGGCATCTGCGACCCGGAGAATCAGAGCACTCTCCCTATCGCGAGCCTCTGTTATAGCGGCCCACTTGGCAGGGACTTGTACCTTTAAATGCTCAAGACGTTTCCTGGCCTCATCGATCTCCCTATCAAGGATGTGAAGGTCGTGCCTTAGCCCGACGATGGCTAGCTCTTCTAAGTTCTTCTCTTGAACTACCTGCTTCTTGCTCTGTGTAGCCTCATTCAGGTCAGACTTAGCCCTGTTAGCAGGATCCAAGAACATCTCCTTGAAGAACTGGTCATCAGGAAAGTCCACGTCTCAAACCACTTGTCACCCAGTGTAATGATCCTATCAACGATTGCCCTGGCACCTGTGACATCCAGATCAACTTCTTTGGCATCAGTGAGAATCTCCTGCACATGTTGGATAATACCAAATCCGGCATCCAAGTGCCCAGAAAGGAGAGTCTCAATCTAAGAGCTTAAAACCCGTGCCAACACCTTCTTCGCAAATAGAAGAGATGGCCTAGATGAAGATTCGCCCCGCTCCGTCGGTCGGCTGCTCATGTCATGCCCCATTGGAAGAGTAACAAAAGAACTCTTTCCAAATGGAGCCACCAGGGAAGGAATCTCATCACGAGTTCTCGCCTCTGCCATGTCAGAACTGGTTCTAGGAGTCTCCACCTCCGAGTCAACCTCTGGTATCCCTTGCTCTGGTTCTGAAGAAAGCGATGGACTCTCTTCTGTCACTTCAAAACCTGCCAAAGAAACATAAAAAGGTATGAATATGATCCTATTTTTTTTAAATCATTATCAGGTTATCAACACAAAGTACCTTTTTCGACGACTGACGGAACACTTTCTTCCTCCATGAACTCATCCGAAGCATTGTCAACATTTGCATCCATCGATGGTTCAAAGTCATCGGAATCATGTGGCAAGTCAGCTAACAAAAAAAATGTTAGAAAATCAAGTCACAGACACAAAAAAGGGAAAGCAAAAGAAGTTATACCAATTGGAGATTCTGGATTCACTCCAGAGCCCCTCGGTTCTTCTTCAGGTGCCCCCACAGGATCCATCACTGCCTCGTTGGTCAGAATCTCAGGGATCGCCAAGTCTTCTTCCTCTGCTAAAAAAAAGAAGAGAAAAGTAGAAGCAGAAAGCAAATCAGAACATGGAAAAATCCCATGAAAGGAACGAAAAGTGAAAGAGGAAGAATCATACCTTCATAGACGATTTCTTCTTCTCGGCTCCTCTTTTCTAGAGGCTCGTCAACATTCTCTGGCACCTTCTTATTGATAGTAAGAGGGACTTCCATATCAGGAGAGTCTTTCTATTGCTCCGTGCTGCGATGCTGACTCCTTTTCCTCTTACCTCTATGTGCTCGCTTCCTAGAAGAACCTGCCCCACTGTCAGAGTCAGGTCTCTCACTTGACTCCTCGCAGGATGGTCTACCCTTATCAGTAGACTCTACGGAAGCTCGCCTCTGTGCCTATTGCATCCAAGCATCAAGCTCAACTTCCTCCTGTTCTAGCTGCTCTAAAGCCTCATCAAGTATTTCTCAAACAGCTTCAGAACCAATGACGCCCTGGTCACCGAGAAAGCCTATCTTGCACTTCTCTCCAGAAAGGAAGGCCCAAACTTCCTCTCGCCAGACGCCATCTGACTTTCCAAGGCCTTTTCCAGACGACAGCTTCACATCAAGCTCCTTCTTAGAAAGCCCCCGATATGCCAAAAAGCTCACCGTGAACCACTTTGCAAAGTCGGCAGTCAAGGAAGTTGACAATACAGGATAGGAAATCATGGCAGTAGTGTTTTCAGCACTATAGAAAGCCTATGCATTTCTCCCGTCCTGCAAACCTCCAAAGCGCTTCACCATGCTTGAAGGCGCTCCAACTGTTGGAAATAGGGTGGGCCTCTAGGATAGGTTTCAAAAACTTTTGACCCACTTGATGCAGGGATCAACTATCCAGAAGGCTATAAAACCCAATCCAAGATCCATGTCCTCAATCTCAGTCATCATGATCAGTAAATACAATCTATTTACAAGATAGAAACAACAACATATAAGCAACAAATAAATCTACAACATGCATGGAAGTAGATTATACCTTTGGAGCTCGGTTGTGCTCTAATGGAGGAGTTGCGTCTTTCTTTGATGATGAAACGCTTTCACTAATCAAATAGGGATCTCCAAGACCTCTTGATCTTCCACGCTATGACCCGTATCAGATTCTCCTTTTCTCAAGAAGATGGTGGGATCTCCAAGAGAAAACTACTAGGAACTCTAGGGAGGAACTAGAAAGAGAACTAGAAGAGGGAGAGGAGGAAGAGCATGTGCAACTATTGCACTAGGGAGGCTTGGGCGTGAATCCCAATGTGGATTTATGCATGGACGTCCAAGGCCTTGCAATCCTCTATTTATAGCTTAAAAGCTATTAAGTCACCTCCTCTTTCTAATTGAAATAGAAGTCTCACTTCTCTAACAATTAGCAACTCTCTTCTATTGCTAGTTAAAATAGAAGTCTTACTTCCACAATAATTAGTAACTTACCATATCATAATTAGAAGTCTCACTTCAAATATGATTAGTAACTTTCCAATTCCTTTCTAATTAAAATAGAAGTCTCACTTCTACTAAAATTAGTAAGTCTACTATTACCACTATTAGAAGTCTCACTTCTACTAGAAATAGTAACTTTCCTTTTAGAGTTCAACTAGAATTAGATACTTTCTAATAATTGGGCTAGCGTGGGGACCACTAGGGATTCCTTAGAAAGCTGGCTCCAACTGGGACACGCGACCCCACAACTCATGTGTAATCCGGGCCCACAGTTAATTGCAAATAACTCCACTATATAAATGCAATTGAACTCCAGTCTTAGGAATATTACATAGAAGACCCTAAACTTCCTCATTACCACAAGTAGACCCCTCTATCAATATCCATGGATCAATTGGACCTGTCTTCCAGACTAGATCCATATCTTATTATCCTTGAGCCCCAATTAATTATAATGATCAATTGGTACCTTTCCAATTAACTCTTAATCGGAATGGGTGCGCACTTACCAATGATAAATCCATTAATTGGCACAAGGGGATATTAGAGATAGATTCCATCTTGACCATTGAATGTTCCCACAGCTCTACTACCATGTACCCAAATCACCGAGGTGTTGACCTACAGTTGGCCTCACTCATTGGTGACTCAAAGCAAATGAATAGATAGAAACTTGAGTTCATTAATGTCTCAGGATTGAGAGCCTATTGCTAGGGAATTATGAGAGCAGACCTTAAAGTAAAGACAGTGTTTATAAGGTGCTTCTCATGGTCCTTCAATACATCCAATGTACCAGCACTATGATCCAGAATCTTCCATTCTGATGATCGAGACAAATCACACTATCTCATAGTGATCAAAGTGCTGCAACCTTGTCAGTGTGAGATGTCCAGTCTCATCACTGGTTGTGAAGATATTTAAGTATAAGATTTGTCACACATGTCTCCCGTATGTGGATCTCATCCATACACATGTGTTACATCTAATATACTTGTGGACCCCGGTTCATCTCATGAACCATCATGTCATTCGTATTGGTTATGTGCAAGTATATAATAAATCACCATTCATCTCATGAAAGGAAAGCATGAATATACTGATAAATAAAGAAATTAATCAATTTATTATATCATCTACTGGATTGAGTCCATAAAACTAACAATCTCCCACTTGGGCTCAATGCCAGTTAGAGTTGCATCTCATGCACATCCCTTTTACATATAGCTCAATGACTTTAGTAGTCAAAGGCTTAGTAAATGGATCTACTTGATTGTCTGCAGAGGCTATCTTAGTGATCGTATATCACCTCTCTGCACAATCTATCTGACCATGTATGACTTCCTCTGTACATACTTTTTGGCTCTTGGTTTATTTGGACTTAGCGACTGCCCTGCTGTTATCACAGTAAACTGTGATCGGCTGTCCTGCCAAAAATACCACTTCAAATTCCATAAGGAATCTTTTGGGTCAATCTGCTTCCTTAGCTACTTCTCAAGCTGCTAGAACATAAGCACATACCCAGAAATTGATTTCCTGGAATCCTGATCTGACTAGAACTCAGTATCTATGTAACCGACTGGTATTAACTCATCACTGCTATGACTCAACATGTGATCTCTAGTCCTTCTCAAGTATTCGAGAACACATCTTACAACAGTCAATGATAAAAACCTGGGCTAGACTGATATCTGCTGACTAGGCATACTGCGTGACAGATATCCGGTCTAGTACAAAGCATAGCTTACCGTACCAGAACCTTATCTATGTACACATTATTGGGATAAGCCTATCATCCTAATTTTCCGGTCTCAATGGAAATTGATTCCTAGGATGTACCTGGCTTTTCCAAAGTCCTTTATTATCAAAAAGTCTTAGCCAACCAAAACTTTTACTATTGTCGATATCCCTATGTCACTCCATAGGAGAAGGATGTCGTCGACATATTATATCAGAAAAAACTACCCTGCGTTCTTGACTTTTCATTTACACATGACTTATCCGGATTCTGATAAAAATCAAGTGACTTGATTTGCTTTAGTCAATACGGATGTTCCTGTTTCGGGATATCTGCATGAATCCATAAATGGACTTATGCAGCCTGCAAACTCTTCACACTTGGTTATTAGCTATAGAACCATCTGGTTGCATCATATAGATGTCTTCCTCAAGATTGCCATCGTGAGACGCTGTCTTGATATCCATTTGCCAAATCTCGTTACCGAGATGAACCGCAATGGATAAGAGTATCTGGATGGAACTCTTCCATCTAGCTCTCATTTTCTTTTGTAGACTCACTTGCACCCAATAGGTTTGCTATTGGCAGGCAAGCCCACAAGTATCCAGGCCTGATTAGAGTACAAAGACTCCACCTCAGCTTTCATAGCATCTAACCAACGTCCCAAAACTATGTCATTAACGGCTTTATCATAGTTATAGGGATCTTGTTTCGGTTACACCGGGATTGCCTTGTAAGACTTTCCCAAAACCGAGAACTTGTCAAGGGTCCTGACAATACTCCCACTACGACAAGGCACTGGTGTAACTACTGGGTCAAGTATGGGCGGATTTTCTTAAAGTTTGGTTATTCTTGGATTTGGAATTGTTCTTTCTTAAATTTCTTCCAAGATAACCATTTCTAAAGATTTCCAGTTAATCTTATAATCTCCCTCCAGAAAACCGCATTGGTGCTGTGAAGCACTTTTGCTCTCTGGGATTATAGAGCAACCAACCTTTAGTTCCTTTTTGGGATAGAATATAAACATATATACTTCCAACTTCGATTCCAACTAATCCGTCTTATCCTTCAGCACGTGTGCTGGACAACCCTGAAAAAGTCGTAGACTAGGCTTTCGCCTTGTCCATAACTCCCTGAGAGTCTCAAGTATAGACTTAGATGGAACGAGGTTTAGTATATATATTTCAATTTCCATATCCCAAAATATAGGTAATGCATAGAAATTCAATCATAGACTTGATCATAGCTAAAAGAGTCTTGTTCCTTCTTTCTGCTACTCCGTTTTGTTGAGGCAAACCAGGAGCAGACTACTGGGATCAAATCCCAAAATCTGATAAGTATCCCATAAAATTAGTGGAGAGATATTCGCCTTATCGATCTTATCGAAGAGTATTTATACTTTTACCTAATTGTTTTTCTGCTTCCGCTCGAAACTCTTTGAACTATTCAAAAATCTCGGACTTGCGGTGCATAAGGTATATGCATCCATATCTCGAGTAATCATCAGTGAAAGTGATAAAATACTCGTATCAATCTCTCACTCTAATATTATGAGTCCATACACATCAGTAAACACTAACTCCAATAAATCTTTGGCCCGACTGCTTTTAGATGAATAAGGGTCTTTTGGTCATTTTGCCTTCCAGACAGGATTTGCAGACAGGCATTGATTCTACCACCAATGAAGGCAAGATACCATCTTTCACTAGCCTGTCAATCCTGTTTAGGTTTATATGACCTAGCCTCTTAGGTGCCAAAGTTTGTTGGATTAGATGAAGGTGACTACCTCTTTAATGATGGTCTATTATTAGCATCAGCGTCATGTATCTCATACATTGTGGGAGTCAACAAATAAAAGCCATTGATTACCTTGTCAGAATATATAAGAGTACCGCTCCTCTTTAAGACGATTTAATTACCAAAAGTAACAGAATAACTCTTATTCATCATACTAGAAATTAAAATTCCGTCTTAAAACGGTACATATAATGTATCTGACAAAAATCAACTTAATATTTGAAAGCAACTAAGTTACTACTCCTACTGACACTGCTTCTGCCTTGGCTTCCGATCCTAGGTTAACACTGATTTCCCCGTCATTAATCCTCCTGATTACCTGTAACTCCTACAACATATTACTGATGTAATTAGTTGCACCGAAGTCTACAAACCAAGATTCTGAAGTACTAGTTAAAAAACTATATTCAGAAACAAATGACTCAATCATACCTGAGGTCTTTTCCTTTGACAGAAATCGTGGACAATTCCGCCTCCAATGTCCCATCATACCACAGTGGAAACACTTTCCCTTTGCTCCCTTACCCTTGACCTTGGCCACACCACTAGTGGAACCATGCTCCACCTTAGGACCTTTGATGACTGATTTCTTCTTGCTATCCCGGTCTTTACCTTTCGGTTTAGACTTAGCGAATGACTTTTTTGTCATGAGGGTAGTTGATTTTTTCTTCATGATTTCCTCAAACACTACCAGCTGACGAGACAGCTCAGCTATGGTCATTTCCAATTTATTATAATTGATCTCGAAATGTTTGAATGAGTCCGGTAGTGATTGAATGATCATGTCGATCTGCGATTCTGTATCAATCATAATCCCCAGTACATCTAACTCATTCAATATAAACTACATTTGTAACAAATGTTTTTGTACTGGGGTTCCCTCAGCCATCTTTGTCTCCATCAGCACTTTTATAGCAACCTGCCTAGCAGGCCTAATCTGGTCTGCAAACATCTCCTTTAAGTTCGATATAATATCGTATGCTGACTTATAGGATTGATGTTCTTCTTGCAAAACAGTAGACATGGATGCCTGAATAAAACATCTGGCCATCTCATTGTTTTTGGTCCACTTGGTGTAAAAGTTTTTCACAATCTGTGGTGCATCAGGCTCAGGCTCAGGAAGGGGGGGTATTAGAAGGACATATTTGCAATTTGAAGATGTCAAGATAATATCCAGGTTCCTTTTCCAGTCTACATAGTTGGATCCCATCAACTTGTTCTGGTTGAGGATGGTCGCAAGTGGATTGAAAGTATTCGAATTCATGCTGTATTGATTAAAGCACATAACCATACATTCAATGAAAGAATATAAATGACATTAGGGTTTAGTATTCTACCAAATTCATGTGGGAATCCTCATAAGCACTGAATTTAGAATACATCGGAATCCCAATCCCCTAGGGCATGCCTCCTTGGGGAGTGCAAATGCCCCATAGATTGGTGCGGATCAAAGTCGTCAAAATTAGGATTAAGACTAACTATCCTTGATCCCCAATCATTCATTATCATCTAGGTATCTCATACCAGATAATGTATGACTCCCGATTTGCTTTGGTCTCTAAAATACATGAGGCAAATCCTTAGGGATACTACATCATTATTTTAGTTAAGTGTGACCCACCAACTAATATTGCATGACAACCGCGATGGGCAGCTCCTCCTTGGGGAGTGAACCCCCACCACATCTCATCAATACTATCCATAGGAGATCCATATCTAGTAACCAGATAAATAAAAGCCCTCCGTGGGGAACGGCCACTCTCTTGGTGGTGCGAGGCTAATACTTTCCTTACAATGAACCTATGGTGGAAAACCATGGGGATTAAATGCCCCGCTCCCACTTAATATTTTAGAATTGAGGATTTCCTTTTAAGGTATTAGGGCCCACATATATAAATATATGAATCATCAAATCATCTCATGATATGATCTAAGATTGGTTCCAAGTCAAGTTATTTTAAGGAAAGACCAGTTTCTTAGATTAGTGTTACCAATGTGTCCATCTCATGAGACATCAACACTAATTAGAACTCTTTCCAAAAATTAATTTGATTTGACCAATATTAGTAACTTGCTATGTTTGGATCAGATTTGGAAACATTCTAAATAAAGCATTCAACTATAAATAGAAAACGCTAAAATTAGAAACTAGTCCTGTCCTCCACATGGCCCATGCGGAATAGACTTCTTGGACTTCTAGACTTTCCAAAATTTTGGAATTCCTCAAACTCTTTGGGAAACTCCAAAAAACCTTTGGCAATCTTCAAACTCTTTTGATTAGGAGTCCAACTTCACTTTCCTTCTTAGTTTCGGACATCGCCAGAATTTAAAAATTTAAAAAATTACATAAATTCCTATGTCTTTACGATGAGACTTACATGATAATCTATTAATGGAAATAAAAGGCTCGTAGGGACTTTCACCATGCCTTGCCCTAAACCGGGAAACCAAGGAAACAATGATCCCCTTTACAACTTGCCGAAAATAAATATTCATCAACTATAAAAGAAAGTAAAAGACTTATGGGCCATATGGAGAGGACATGATAACCTGCATGTTAGTATCTCATACTAGTAAAGCAACTCACAAAGTCGGGTTACCAAACAATAATGGAAAGACAAGATGCCAAATATTGCCACCACTATGATTCATGCCCCCTACGCAGAGGGGGTCCGGGGGTGTCCCCCGGCGGGGGTCGAGCTGCCCGGTCAGCTCGCGGGGGCCCAGGGGGCAGCGCCCCCGGCGGGGGCTCGGGGGCAGCGCCCCCGAAATAAAAAACAAAAATTGAGATCTCATATGTCAGTCTGTTCGGTCGACCTACTAGAGGGTTCGGTCGACCGGACTCAGTGTCTTCGGTCGACCTGCCAGAGGGCTCGGTCGACCTGCCTGACGGAAATCTGCAAGTTGGGTTTTTGTATTTCGTGTCCAACCATCTCCAAACTCTTCTGAAGATTTCCAATGGCTTCCTACCATCATTCCATCATTGTTAGACCCTTTTTGTGACTATCTAAACATGGACTTACTAATTATCCAAGCAAAACCATCAAAACTGATCCGTACATAGCCCTTGATCTATCCTCTTCGCATCTCATGTAAAGATTAGATCAAGCTTACTGATCTAGCATGATAAGAGATGAGGTAAGGCTCTAATACCAATTGTTGGAAATAGGGTGGGCCTCTAGGATAGGTTTCAAAAACTTTTGACCCACTTGACGCAGGGATCAACTATCCAGAAGGCTATAAAACCCAATCCAAGATCCATGTCCTCAATCTCAGTCATCATGATCAGTAAATACAATCTATTTACAAGATAGAAACAGCAACATATAAGCAACAAACAAATCTACAACATGCATGGAAGTAGATTATACCTTTGGAGCTCGGTTGTGCTCTAATGGAGAAGTTGCGTCTTTCTTCGATGATGAAACGCTTTCACTAATCAAATAGGGATCTCCAAGACCTCTTGATCTTCCACGCTATGACCCGTATCAGATTCTCCTTTTCTCAAGAAGATGGTGGGATCTCCAAGAGAAAACTACTAGGAACTCTAGGGAGGAACTAGAAAGAGAACTAGAAGAGGGAGAGGAGGAAGAGCATGTGCAACTATTGCACTAGGGAGGCTTGGGTGTGAATCCCAATGTTGATTTATGCATGGACGTCCAAGGCCTTGCAATCCTCTATTTATAGCTTAAAAGCTATTAAGTCACCTCCTCTTTCTAATTGAAATAGAAGTCTCACTTCTCTAACAATTAGCAACTCTCTTCTATTGCTAGTTAAAATAGAAGTCTTAATTCCACAATAATTAGTAACTTACCATATCATAATTAGAAGTCTCACTTCAATATGATTAGTAACTTTCAGATTCCTTTCTAATTAAAATAGAAGTCTCACTTCTACTAAAATTAGTAAGTCTACTATTACCACTATAGAAGTCTCACTTCTACTAGAAATAGTAACTTTCCTTTAGAGTTCAACTAGAATTAGATACTTTCTAATAATTGGGCTAGCGTGGGGACCACTAGGGATTCCTTAGAAAGCTGGCTCCAACTGGGACACGCGACCCCACAACTCATGTGTAATCCGGGCCCACAGTTAATTGCAAATAACTCCACTATATAAATGCAATTGAACTCCAGTCTTAGGAATATTACATAGAAGACCCTAAACTTCCTCATTACCACAAGTAGACCCCTCTATCAATATCCATGGATCAATTGGACCTGTCTTCCAAACTAGATCCATATCTTATTATCCTTGAGCCCCAATTAATTATAATGATCAATTGGTACCTTTCCAATTAACTCTTAATCGGAATGGGTGCGCACTTACCAATGATAAATCCATTACTTGGCACAAGGGGATATTAGAGATAGATTCCATCTTGACTATTGAATGTTCCCACAGCTCTACTACCATGTACCCAAATCACCGAGGTGTTGACCTACAGTTGGCCTCACTCATTGGTGACTCAAAGCAAATGAATAGATAGAAACTTGAGTTCATTAATGTCTCAGGATTGAGAGCCTATTGCTAGGAAATTATGAGAGCAGACCTTAAAGTAAAGACAGTTTTTATAAGGTGCTTCTCATGGTCCTTCAATACATCCAATTTACCAGCAATATGATCCAGAATCTTCCATTCTGATGATCGAGACAAATCACACTATCTCATAGTGATCAAAGTGCTGCAACCTTGTCAGTGTGAGATGTCCAGTCTCATCACTGGTTGTGAAGATATTTAAGTATAAGATTTGTCACACATGTCTCCCGTATGTGGATCTCATCCATACACATGTGTTACATCTAATATACTTGTGGACCCCGGTTCATCTCATGAACCATCATGTCATTCGTATTGGTTATGTGCAAGTATATAATAAATCACCATTCATCTCATGAAAGGAAAGCATGAATATACTGATAAATAAAGAAATTAATCAATTTATTATATCATCTACTGGATTGAGTCCATAAAACTAACACCAACAACGCCTTGAGAGAAGCGTAACTGAAGCGCAAAGCGAGAAGGTACATACGGTTGGATGTCGACGAAAAGATGTCTACGGTACACCATTGTGCCGACACGTATGTTGAATAGCCACTCCTTCTTTGCATTTGTCAAGGAGTAATGTCTTCCCGACCCTGCCCTGGTAGAGTCTCGGGTGGCACCAAAGTCAAAAGCCTTCTTCCGCAACTCCGGAGAAAGCTTCACTGAAGACTGCCCCATCTCGACGTCCCTGAACCATTAGATCCACATGCGGGCAAACAAAAGTGATTCGGATACGGCTTTTCCCTTAGCCAATCGAATCATCAGAGGATCATCATCCTGTGTAGCACCCAGCCGATGGAAGCCAGGACAGTGGTATACAAACCACGAATAGAAAGTATGGGCTGAAAAATACCCTATTCATGGGAAGCCCAAGCCGAACCAAGAAAGCAGCAGCCTGCAGTTCAGTGCACAAGTAGGAGTAAAGAGCTGGCACCAAAGCAAGCCGCTCTCCAAACGCCATCTGATAAGCCGGAAAAATGCAATGCGGCCTGATATGCGTTCCATCTCCTCCAGTAAAAATAGCCTCACCTAGCCAATAAGTGAGGTAAATAGCGAGATCCACTACGTCAAAAACGCTAAAAAACCACAGTCAATGGCCGTGGTCTTTACCTTTTAGCCACAGATATGACCGTGGCAATTGCCATGGCGAAGAATGGTGTAGTATTTCAAAAGCCACAGCCCGAACCCATGGAAAATTTAAAAATTACCACAGCCATTACATGTGGATAACAATAAAATAAAACTACACACAAAACTGTGGTTGTTTTACTTTTTTTAAAAAAAAAAACCACAACTCGAACCTGTGGCAAATTTAAAAATGACCACAGCCATTACATGTGGATAACAATAAAATAAAACCACACACAAAACCGTGGTTGTTCTGACTTTTTAAAAAAAAAAAAACCACTGCCAATGGCCGAGGTTTTTTTATTTTTATTTTAAAAAATATTTTAAAAATAAAAAAAATAAAAAATGCACCTGTTTTGTACCAATAAGAATAAACTAAATCAATCTTCCACAACAATAAATTAAATGGTTCTTCCAAAACATCCAACCCAAACTAGTATATAATAATAAAACATCCAACATTATTTCAAACAACCATACAATAATCAATCATCTATCAACTAAAAAATTTAAAATATTTAACAATGTAACCATCCATCACTAAATTTAGTGTCTCAAAATATTAAATTGAAAATGTTAAATGGGGATGATTCTAAATTCAGGCCAATCTATGGCATCGCCTAGTGTGAGATCTTCCATCTTGCCTTGTCCGTTTATCAAGTGAACATTCCCATCAACGATCTCATCTAAAATGATCCTTTTCCAACTTGATTCTTCAGCAGACTCATTTGAGTGTCTTCCATAAGCGACACATGTATTTTTTGTCAAATGCAACAATTTTAGCAAAGGTGAACTTGATTGATTAGTGGTTGCTTGGTCGGATTGTGCCTCCTGACGTGAGGAATCTTGCCTTACCTACATATATTATATATTAAGAAAAGTGAGTAATTCATCAATAGGATATTTTAATTATGTTAGGGGATATATTATTAATGTAAAATAAATAAAGTACCTGACATGAACTCCCATGATTAAAAATCGAGTCTGTCCCCCACCACGAGTTGCAAGAATTTGTTGCATTTCCCTCATATGCTCTTTCAGCCGTTCCACCTCAGTATGAAGGGTGACATTCGACTTCTTCTCCCGCTCTAATGCTCTCTTATAAGGAGCTGAACGCGAAATGGCATACTTAGAAATTCCTGAACCCATGCCCTTCACGTGTCCACGAGTATCACGACCACATATGCCACCGGGTCTTGGTCCAAATGTCCTTGTGCAAAGGAAGGGTTATTCTCATGTAATATGCGAACTCTTTCCTGTAAAATGAAAAACATAATAAGGTTTTAAACTCTGAACAATAATAAGGTTTTAAACAATGAACATGTCTGCTTTGTAAGAAAATGGTGCATGAACAAAAAATAAATAAATGAAAATGGTGCATGAACAAGTCTGAAACTGAGTTTTAAAACCATGGCACCATTTTAGTTGGGACTGACATTATTTGGTTAAAGGTGGTCAATGCCTTCACCCATGTGGGATTATCGCTACGATTTTCTCTGAAAGATGGATGAGAAAGATATAACTTTAGAAAAATAGAAGTCATAACTTTAGAAAAATTTCGACAGAGTCTCCCCTGTATTTCGGGCCCCAAAAAATATCTTGGGTGCACAAATGCATTACCTGTTAATAAAACACTTCATATATATAACTCCAATGCCCCTCAAAACTCCAATATCAACAATCCATATCACCACATCACATAGTACTTAAAACACTTCATATATATAACTCCAATGCCCCTCAAAACTCCAATATCAACAATCCATATCATCACATCACATAGTACTTACATAATGAATTTAAGAATGAGAATTCTTAAATATCTTAAAAACAAATAAAAAATTGGTGACTTGTAAATGTGATAATCCCCTAACGAAACTTAGTGTCAATGCAGTAAATTTGAATTAGGTCTGAAAGATGGATGAGGAAGATATAACTTTAGAAAAATAGAAGTCATAACTTTAGAAAAATTTTGACAGAGTCTCACCTGTATTTCGGACCCCAAAAAATATCTTGGGTGCACAAATGTATTACCTGTTAATAAAACACTTCATATATATAACTCCAATGCCCCTCAAACCTCCAATATCAACAATCCATATCACCACATCACATAGTACTTAAAACACTTCATATATATAACTCCAATGCCCCTCAAAACTCCAATATCAACAATCCATATCATCATATCACATAGTACTTACATAATGAATTTAAGAATGATAATTCTTATATATCTTAAAAATAAATAAAAAATTGGTGACTTGTAAATGTGATATTCCTTTAACTAAACTTAGTGCCAATGCAGTAAATTGGAATTAGGTTTTTCTTACCATTTCTTCGCAGGAAGCAGAACCATCCTTCTTTGTATGAGTTTCAAGCCAGACATCCGTACGCGTGATCTCTTTGTCAGGATTTTTTCGCCGCTGAAAAATTTTAGAAGCGAACATCCCGATTACATAAAAAAATTAGATAAATATTAAAAAATAGGGAAATTCATAAATTGTGATTACCAGTTCATCAGCAACCCTCGCTTGCCCCTTCCTACCGGAGGTGTGTGGGCACCTCATAGCTTGCCTAGTGGCCTTCCCCAGCTTACTCTTTTCTTGTGCTGCATATGTCGAGCACATGTCGATAAAACTCTCCCAATCCTCCTTCTTAACAAATTTACGTACATTCTTTTTTCTATCCACGTCTGTGTGATATTTAGAATATATGAAATGCTTCAGTTTTGACTTCCGACTCCTCCAACACTCATTTGCCTTCATAAGTACCCACTCTTTATTATCGATTGGGATTTCATATTTACTCTACAAAGTAGATTATTTAGCGAGATAAATCAACCAAAAAAAATAAATAATATATGAAAACTGCTTGAACCAAATTCACAATTACTCAAAGTTACTGTGTCCCACACTTTCTCCTTCATTACATCGGGCACGTTTAACCATTTATCGAATGAGGGCAGTATACTACCCTTCACAGACCGCCCTATCATTGTGGACAAACTAGCTGCATTATCACCGATGGGTTGCCCGTCAATGTTAATTGTCACCAGGGAGACATGACCTGTTACAAATGACATATCAACTTATGAACATTAAAAAAGTTAATATCTCAAATTAACATGAATTGGGATATGCATTTCATACTCTCACGAGAACCACATCCTTGTACTATAGACGCGGTTGCTGACGATGGTTGGTCATATGACATAATGCCTGCAACCAAATATGTTAAATTTTAAATAGATGTTATTAAAATAAAATCAAGTAAAATCTTATATAAAAGATATCAAATTTTTACATTTATGATTATGCTACATTTAAAAATAATATCAACATGCAAAATTAATGATACTGTTAAAAAATAATAAAGAAGACATCGTACATGGATATATAGTTCAGTCTCCACATTATCAATGATATCATCTAGCAGTGCTGATGTTAAGTCATTTTCATTCGTTCTTCCCTCAAAGACTAGGGAATCTTCAAAAGAGTCCATATCCCGGTATAGATTTCTTGGAACATCCAATACAATATGCCATTCTTCATCAGGCCTACTATGATCTTTACAGTAGAAGACTTGAGTTGCTTGATTAGCTAAAATAAATGGCTCATCATCTTCTTTTGTGTTTCTTTGCAACCTCCCTAAATTAACGTAGACCAAGTTCACTTCTGGATCAACTCTACTGTTGGATATCGCGATCACTGAGAGGGGGGGGGGGGGGGAATCAGTGATTTCTAAAAACAGGTCCAATTCAACAACAAAACAAGTCAAACCACACAATGACACCAGATTTAACGTGGTTCACCAAAAGGCTACGTCCACGGATCAAAACCGTCCGAACACCGATCCGGTACAGGTCTGAATATATTTAGTCGCACCAACGACAAAGAGCACCAACCCTTGTGTTTTAGATAGCACCCACTATCTAGGAAGCACCTACTCCTCTTACAATTTATCTGCACCCACAGATAGGATCACCAAACCCCAAACACCAAGCACCAACTTGATGTAAAAAACAGAATAGAAGATAAACTCTGTCTACAGCCCTTCCCCTCTACAATTCTCTCTCTCTCAATCCCTTACAAATTGAAATCTAAAGCATAAAGAGAGACACTTAACTCATGGACGAATCACCATCTTCAAGAGCACAATCTCGTCCACAATTGCTGTAGAAAACGTCACCACAACAGCACCACAACAGCACACATCAGCAGCTTCTTCTTTCTCTCAAGAACTCTCTCAATTTTCTCTCTAAAACTCTTCTCTTCTAGTGTACTTTAGAACGACCCATACATGCTTTTTTATAGGTTATGTTAACCCTTAATTGTATTCAAAACAGGCTGCAATTCGTTTAGAAAGAGTCCCAAACAAATTAGAAAAGAATGCTGAATTTTCGTGCAAGACTTCTGTTTCTGCGCAACTCTGATTCCCGTGCTCGGTCGACCTCCTTGCTTTCTCGGTCGACATCATACACTGTCTGGAAACAGTCAATTATCGCGCTCGGTCGACATCCTGGGGTCCCGGTCGACCGAAGACACACTGTGTCACGAAAATAACTGGGAGCTACCTGAATCTGTTTCTGCAGGTTTCTCTTTGCTCGGTCGACCGCATGAAGAGCCCGGTCGACCGGCTACTCTGCTACAGAAAAACTGTTTTTTGTACACTTTTCAGCTCTTTTTCCATTCTGATTTCCATCTGATTTCCATCTGATTTCCATTGCATAGTTGAGCTTCATCCTCTCATCATGTTGACATGGATTGACAACAATTACAACCTTAAACCATGATTACCATTCAAATCATTTAAAGCTTCTTCAAATTATAACAATCTCCCCCTTTGGAATTGTTGTCAACTTTAACAACTTTGTCAACATGCTAACAACTCTTCAACTCTTTCAACTCCAGCTTGCAGCTCTTCCAAGTTCTTTTCAACACTCACTTGGAACCAATTCTGAAATTCTGAAATAACAACCAAGCACTGTCAACAATCTCCTCCTAGCTTTCATAGCATAACATCTCTCCTTGCTATCATAGCATAACATCTCTCCCCCTTTGACAAACAAGTCCAAAGGGACCAAACCGAGGAGCGAATAGGATATTCAATGAATGCATTGCTCCCCCTTTCAAGCACAACTCCTACGGTTTAGGAGAGTGAGTAACTCCTAACTTTTTTCGGAGATACTCGAAGACTTCCTTTGGCAGAGGTTTCGTGAAAATATCAGCCACTTGCTCAGTCGTTGGAACATATTCCAACTTGACCTCTCCATCAGCAACTTTATCTTTAAGAAAATGATAACGAATTGCTACATGCTTTGTTCGAGAGTGCTGAACAGGATTCTTGGAGATGTGAATTGCACTTGTGTTGTCACAGAGGATCGGCGTAGGATCCGTTGTCGGAACTCCTAGATCAGAGAGCATTTGCCGCATCCATAACACTTGCGTACAACAAGTTGCCGCTGCAATATATTCCGCTTCCGCTGTCGAAAGGGATACTGAGTCTTGCTTCTTACTATGCCAAGCAACTAATCTTTCTCCAAGATAAAATGCGCCGCCGCTAGTACTCTTGCGATCATCTACGCATCCAGCCCAATCGGCATCAGAATATGCAACAAGAGTGAAGGATTTGCCTTTGGGATACCAGATACCAAGCTCCATAGTACCTTTCAGATATCGAAAGATTCTTTTCACTGCTGTAAGGTGCGTTTCAGTTGGTGCTGCTTGAAAACGTGCAACCATACATACTGCTTGTAGAAGATCTAGTCTTGTAGCAGTCAAGTAGAGCAAGCTTCCTATCATAGAGCGATAGGTGGTATGATCAATGGACGAGGCCTTATCATCTTTGCTAAGCTTCGTGTTCGTTGACATTGGTGTGCTCACTGGCTTGCTGTCTTCCATATTGAACCGTTTCAGCATTTCCTTAATGTACTTCGTTTGTGATATGAAGATGCCATGTTTCAGCTGTTGAACTTGTAAACCAAGAAAGAACTTTAGTTCTCCAAGCATCGACATTTCAAATTCTTTCTTCATCTCTTCAGCAAAATTCCTGCATATCTCCTCATCATTGCCACCAAAGATTATGTCATCAACATAAACAATGACAACCAGCTGTTTGCTTAACTCAGTTTTGACATACAGATTGCTATCAACCATTCCTTTTCCAAAACCGATCTTGCGGAGATAGAGATCCAGCCTTGCATACCATGCCCTTGGCGCTTGTTTCAGTCCATAAAGAGCCTTTTTCAACTTGCACACTAGATCTGAATTTTTGCTGATGAGAAAACCATCAGGTTGCTCAATGTAGACCTCTTCTTCAAGTAAACCATTCAAGAAAGCTGACTTTACGTCCATCTGAAATACCTTGAAGGTTTTGTATGCTGCCAATGCAAGAAACATACGAATAGCTTCCAGACGAGCCACCGGTGCAAAGGTCTCTTCAAAATCTATGCCTTCAACTTGAGCATAGCCTTTACAAACCAACCTTGCTTTGTTTCTAATGACTTGACCATCTTCATTCAGCTTATTCCGAAAGACCCATTTAGTACCAATAACATTCTTATCAGTAGGTCTAGGAACAAGTTCCCATGTGGAGTTCTTCTCAATTTGCTCCAACTCCTCATGCATAGCTTTCAACCAACTTTCATCGAGACTGGCTTCAGCCACAGTCTTGGGTTCAATGGTGGACACAAGTGAGTAATTGCTAACTACACTTTGTCTAGTTTGAACGCCTGCCTTAGGATCTCCAATGATTTGATCCTTAGGGTGTTTGTCAGACCCCGACCCAGGTTTGAATGTTTAATTATGTGTTAATCGCGATTAGTGAATAAGTGGGGTTTAGTGGACGATTAGCTTATTTTATTAAGCTAGATTAGGTTGTTTGATTAGTCTTTGATTTAAGTGTGACACGGGCCGGGCGCCCGTGGATTTATGTGTGAGATTGTTGAATTTGTTCTTAATGCTTGTAAAATCCTCATTTATGTGTATTTTGATGTATTTCATCTAGATCGTCAACTTTCATGTTTTGGCCAACTTGATTTTGTGATCAGAAATCGCGTTTTTCGAGAAAAAGGGCAAAACTGACATTTCACACAAAACTTGTACCCAAATTTCGAAAATTCCAGAATTTGCCAAAAATATACTTTTTGGAAAGTAGAAATTTCGCCGATCATTTTTGTCTTCTTCGTCGTTTTCGTTCGGGGCCCGCAAGTACCGTTTCTAGGCTTGTGAAGTTCGGGGCCCACATTGGCTTGTCTCTTAAGAAGAGAGCTTTTCTCCCTTCTTCTTCATTCGATTCCAGCAATCATCTTGGCTAGGGCTTTTTCTTCTTCTTCCTTCTCACTCTCTCTCATCTGGAACTCTCTCTTGGTGAGGTTTGCTTGGAGGATTGATCTCCTCATTCTCTTCCTCCCTCTTCAAGCTTCCTAGGGATACCTTCCTTGAGGAATTTGAGCTAGGAGAAGCCCTCCATTCAAGCTTTTCTTCTTTGTTAGGGTTCCTCAAGGTGAGCAATAGTTTCCTAAACCCAAGATCTTTGCTTTCCTCTCCAATTGGAGCATTTTAATCCTATTTACTAAGGTTTTCTTCAAGGATTTACAAATGTTGATGTTTTAGGGTTTCTTGGGAAATTTTGGGGTTTTTGTAGATTTGGAGCTTGAAGCTCTAAGGAGTGGTTTTAGGAGTGATTTTGAGCTCATCTTGGCTTAAGGCAAGTATTTTCCAACACTAATGTGATGTTTTCCCTCATTTGGTTTTATTTCTTGAATTTTTCCCTTTTTATGTTAATCTCTTTTAGTTTATGGTTTGCTTGATTTAATGAACCACCTCAATGGTCATCTTCACTTATGTTATTGCTTCATTATGTATTGGAAGGTTGCTCTCTTTATGGTTTCTTGGAGAGTTTGTTTCATGTGTACAAATGGGTATTCTAAGGGATGGAGAAGAAGTTTGATTTCATTTAAAAGTGTGGTGATTATGTTAATTAGATGGTTTGATGGCTTGTAGAGGATGAGAAGAGGCCCAAGATTGTTGTAGAAATTATGTATGGAAGGAGGAATTGAAATGATCAAGGAAAGAAGGAAGGAAAAAGCACAAAAAAATGGAGATTCAGCACTCTCGGGCTGGACTGGGCAGGCCCAGTCCGCTCGAGCGACCCAGTCGGTCGCTCGAGCGGACCAGGTTCTGTCTGGGTCCGCTCGAGCGACCCACTGGGTCGCTCGAGCGACCCAGCTACTGCCTGGGTCCGCTCGAGCGAGCCCAGCCCAGTCTGGGCTCGGGTTTGGACTGTTTTCAGACAGATTTTGGGCCTGTTCTCAGGGCTCCATTGGGCCTGTTTTAAGGCCTGTTCTTGGACCAGTTTGAGACCTATTGATGGGCTATTTCAAGACCTGACATTGGACTGTCTTATGGCCTGAATCCTGGGCTGTTTTAAGGACTGAATCGGGCCTGATTAGTGGACTGTTTGAGTGTTGGAAAAAGGGCGGTTGTGGGCCTGATTAAGAGAGGATTTAACCTATACTTTTAAGGGCACATTCTATATAATTTCAAGCCCACTTCGGGCCTTTGTCCAAGCTCATTCCAGCCCTAGACTCTCTCCTATAAGTGAAGCCCAATTCATCCTTTTCAAGCCTAGAATTCGTGGCAAGTTGGGTCTTGGACTATGACCAATACCACTTAGGAAACCCTTGCGTCTGAATGTGCACTTAATCCCTTGTGATTGTCAACGATCTTCAGTGACACCAAATAACTTGCTTTAATGACAATAAGGGGATTAAACGTATATCGAGACTACCTGCTTAGTCGACCGACCATCATACATTCTTTTGTATAAACGACTTTTGTTTTGGTTCTTTCTCAATTCTTTTATTGTTTTGAAGTGGATTACCCCATACTTTAGAAATGATGAAACTACTCACGTGTTTTGCGTGGCTTCGCCTATATGCATGTGTTTGGAGTAGTTTTCTATCGACTTTGGAAATGTATCTTATAAATGGAATTGCATTTCTTCGAGGTTTCGGATTTTCACTAACATGGCACCACTAGGCTTAGGTCACCTTGTCGGACTGATCATCCGGCTTGGGGTCTTTATTTTGTTTGCCAGCTGCAGTTTGGATTTCGTTTGTACCGACCATGGCAACGGTAATTTCCCGTTCCCACGTTTCGTGGCTACGGTTCTGTTTGATAACGACTATGTCGTTCCGTCCCACGTTTAGTGGCTTCGGTTTGTTTGCTCCGGCTACTTCGGTAACAGGAGAATATAGCTTTATGTGGGTCGCCATTGTTTTTATGCATTGATATTCATCTCATGGCATTTATTTATGTTACTCATCATGATATTAGATTTGCAAACCATCGAGATGTTTATTCTAACTTTACTCCGACATTGATATTAACCGTGATTTCATCGTAGCTCTTTCTTATTATGTTTGTTTTACTTTCATCTTATTATTGTTGTAATTGCTTGCCAGACCGTCGTGTCTGACTCTCTTTTGTTTGGTGTCAGATGTCGAGCCCCTCGCGGTTGAGGCGCACTTCGAGGCGGAACCTATAGTTCCAGTGGAAGGCGAGTGGCAGCCCGATGATGTCATTTAGACGTCGGGTTACCTTGGAGCTGCGATCACATTTTGGGGATTTTATGATATTCATTTTGGGTTTTTGGTTATGGCCATTGTTGGCTTATATTCTTTTGGGGGAAAAGTTTGTAATTAATGCTTAACTTTACTTTTGTATCAACTCTAACTAACTTTGGCCCACAGTAAATGTTTCTCTTTTGATGCTAGTCTCGTGCGTTCTCAATTTATACATGTTTGTGAGACTTTTATGTTTGCTACAAAGCTTCCGCGTAATTCGTTGTATGAAAGTGATCCTTATACATCACTATTTGATCGGATTCCGTGAATCCTTACCGCGGAAACCTGTGGGAAACTAGCGGGTGCGGGCGGAATTTTCCGGCCCGCCTCGCCGCGTCCCCGGATTAAGGCCTCGTTTAGCGGGACCTCGGTCCGGGGGCGTGACAGGCTTGGTATCAGAGCGAGAAATATTTGAGGCAATTAAAATTGGATTAGAAACATAAGGACGTGGCAAGGATTCGTTAGCATTACCGTTAGTTAGCATCGATTTGGGATTGGGAACGCTTTATTTTTATATCTTATTGTACTAACAAGTTGTTTTGCAGCAATATGCCTCCGCGTCGACCTCCGGCAGGTGCGAACGCATCAGGTAGCAATCATGACAGCGAGATTGAAAACCCGGTAACGGGTCAGTTCCAACAACTCATGCAAATGTTAGTTGAACAGCAGCAGCGAGCCAATGATAATCAAGCTCGATTTCAAGAACAAATGGCCAAGAAGGATGAGGAATTGACTCAAGTGCAAAGGCAACTGCTTGAAGTGTTGGGTAGAAGGCCAGAACCAGTAGCTAATGTGGAACCAGTGCAGCATAGGGACAGAGACCCTAATATCCTGTTTGAGAAGTTTAGAAAAAGGGGTCCTAAAGAGTTTACGGGTCAGGAGGAACCTTTGGCAGCGGATGATTGGTTGGCTCATACCGAGAACATCTTCGACATCTTTGTGTGTACAGGCAGACAGCGGGTTCACTTGGCAGCGTCTATGTTTACTGGGTTGGCAGACATTTGGTGGAAGACTGTCAAGGAAGGCTATCAGAATATTGCAGATGGGATTGCTTGGGCTACTTTCAAGCAGCAGTTTAGTGAGAAATATGTCCCAGCACATATTAAGAAGCAGAAGGCAGCAGAGTTCCAGTTGCTTAAACAAGAGGATATGACTGTTTTGGAATATCTTACAAAGTTTGAGAAGTTATCTCGCTATGCTCCAGAGTTGGTGGACACCGAGGAGAAAAAGATTACTAAGTTTATGGATGGGCTCAACCCCATTATTTTGAGAGATGCATTGGGTGTGGTACCACCGACCACCTTTCAAGAGGCTATAAAGAGGGCCTACAGGTTTGAAGATATAAATAATCAGATTATCAAGGACAATCAGAGGAAGAGGCAGCAGTTTCAGAGTGGGCAGAAATCATACCAAGGTAAGAAGCAAAAGAAACCTCAGAATGCTCCAACTCAAGGCGGGTGTGAGCATTGTGGCAAGAATCATTCTTCGCAGCAGTGTTATCGCCTTTCAGGGGCGTGTTTCAATTGTGGTAGCTCAGACCACCAAGTGAAGGATTGCCCGAACAATAGGAACCAGGGCAATAGGGCACCTCAGCAGCCGCCTAGGCAAGCCCCTCAGCAGAATCAGCAAGCAGTTCAGAACCCACCAAGGCAGCAGCAGAACCCGTCAACAGCCTCAGAATCAGAATGCCCGTCAACAGCCTCAGAACCAGAATGCCCGTCCACAGCAGCAGAATAGGAATATGCAGCTTGCGAGACCAAATCAGAATAGACCGCGTCAGCAAGGCCGTCTCAATCATATCAATCAAGTGGATGCAGAAGCGGCAGGTGATGTTGTGGAAGGTAAACTTCTAATTTGCGATGTTGAAGCTAAAGTGTTGTTTGACCCGGGATCTACCCATTCTTTCTTATCCCTTGTGTTTTCTAAGAAGATTAGTGTTCATGTTAGAGAGTTAGAGTTTGTTTTGACTGTTACTACTCCGGTAGGGAAGCAAGTGGTGTGTAGTACTTTTTATCCGGGTTGTCCAGTGAAGATAGGAGAAGTCGTTTTCCCTGCAGATCTTATCACTTTAGTGATGCATGACTTCGATGTCATTCTAGGCATGGATTGGCTAGCGGGTCATCATGCCTCCATGGATTGTTATAGTAAGACCATTGTGTTTAGGTTGGATGGGACGTCCTCCGGAGTGAAGTTTCAGGGAGAGAAAAGGATTTCTCCAGTTAGGTTTATTTCAGCTCTTTCGGCAGCTAAGTTGTTAAGGTCAGGTTGTGAGGGATTCATTGCTTTCGTCTCCAAGGACGAACAGTCCCTAGGGGTGGAGAATATCCTGATAGTGTGTGAGTTTCCCGATGTTTTTCCAGAAGAGATTCCAGGGTTACCACCAGTCAGAGAAGTTGAGTTTACAATAGAGTTGGTGCCAGGAACTGCTCCAATTTCCATTGCTCCTTATAGGATGGCTCCAGCGGAGTTAGGTGAGTTGAAGTTGCAATTGCAAGAGTTGCTAGATAAAGGCTTTGTTAGGCCAAGTGTTTCCCCATGGGGAGCTCCAGTGCTTTTTGTCAAGAAGAAAGATGGAAGTTTGAGGATGTGTATAGACTATAGGAAGTTGAATCAAGTGACCATCAAGAACAAGTACCCTTTGCCTAGGATAGACGAGTTGTTTGATCAGTTGCAAGGTGCAAAGTTTTTCTCGAAGATAGATTTGAGGTCCGGGTACCATCAGTTGAGGGTTAGAGAATCAGACATCCCGAAGACAGCTTTCCGAACTAGATATGGGCACTATGAGTTTTTGGTGATGCCCTTTGGACTGACGAATGCACCAGCGGTATTTATGGCTCTCATGAACAAGATTTTTGCACCCCATCTAGATCAGTTTACCGTTGTTTTCATTGATGATATCCTAGTGTATTCCAAGTCAAGAGAAGATCATGAGCAGCATTTGAGAACTTCTTTGCAGCTGTTAAGAGATAACCAGTTGTATGCGAAGCTTGGGAAGTGTGAGTTTTGGCTAGAGCAAGTCTCTTTTCTGGGTCACATCATTTCGGAAGAAGGGCTAGCAGTTGACCCGTCAAAGATTGAAGCAGTTATCGATTGGGAGAGACCGAAAAATGTGATAGAGATTAGAAGCTTTCTGGGTTTGGCAGGTTATTATAGGAGATTTGTTCAAGGTTTTTCGTCTATCGCAGCACCGTTGACTAAGTTAACTCGGAAGAATGTGCCGTTTGTATGGTCAGAGAAGTGCGAAGCTAGTTTTGAAGAGTTGAAGAAGAGGTTAACTTCAGCGCCTGTTCTCACCTTACCTTCGGGGAGTGGTGGTTTCGTCATCTATACGGATGCTTCAGGAGTTGGACTCGGTTGTGTGTTGATGCAAAATGGAAATGTGATTGCATATGGCTCGAGGCAATTGAAGGAACATGAAAAGAAGTATGCAACGCACGATTTGGAGTTAGCAGCCATAGTTTTCGCGTTGAAGATGTGGAGACACTACTTGTACGGAGAAAGGTTTGAAGTTCATTCGGATCACCGTAGTCTTCAGTATTTATTCTCTCAGAAGGAATTGAATATGAGGCAGAGAAGGTGGATGGAGTATATCAAGGACTACGATTTTCCGATTATCTATCATCCGGGGAAGGTTAATGTAGTGGCAGATGCGTTGAGTAGGAAGTCAGTCTGTTTGGCCAGTGTACATGGATTTCACAATTTTCAGCAATTTGAGGATTTGGGAGTAGAGTTCGAACCCTTGAGAGAAGGAGTTGTGTTGGCGAATATGGCAGTGTCCGAGCCAGTTTTTATTCAGAAAATTAAGGATAGTCAGATGCAAGATCCAGACTTAGCTAAAATTGTAGAGCATATCTCGGAGAGGCTAGATTTTCAGATGTTGGATGGAGTTTTGTACTTCCGTGGCAGACTTTGTGTTCCTGAAGTGGACAACTTGAAAGATGACATTATGGTAGAGGCTCACAATACGAGGTATTCAGTGCATCCAGGGAGTACGAAGATGTATCAAAATTTGAAGAGTCGTTTTTGGTGGAACAATATGAAAAGAGAGATAGCAGCCTTTGTGTCGAGGTGCATGACTTGTCAATTAGTGAAGGCAGAACATCAGAAACCACCTGGTCTTTTGCAACCGTTAGAAATCCCAGAGTGGAAATGGGAGCACCTGACAATGGATTTTGTATCAGGTTTACCGAATACAAGCAAGGGGAACAATGCCATTTGGATCATAGTGGATCGGTTAACGAAGTCAGCGCACTTTATTCCTTTGAAGACCGGTAAGAAGATGCACATGTTGGCGTTAGCGCAGGCTTTTGTGAAAGAGATTGTTAGTCGTCATGGTCAGCCGGTTTCCATCACTTCAGATCGGGATAGCAGATTTGTTTCGAGGTTTTGGAAGACTTTGCATGAATCGATGGGGACGAAGCTTCAATTCAGTACAGCGTACCACCCGCAGACAGATGGTCAGTCGGAAAGGACTATTCAGACCCTCGAGGACATGCTTAGGGCTTGTGTCCTGGATTTCAAGAATCAGTGGGACGAGAATCTACCGCTTTGCGAATTCGCCTACAATAATAGTTACCATTCCAGCATAGGAATGGCCCCTTTTGAAGCGCTTTATGGCAGGAAGTGTAGAACCCCCGTGTGTTGGGAAGAAGTCGGAGAACGCAGTTTTCATGGTCCATCTTTAGTTGAGGAAACAAGTGATAAAGTCAGAATTATCCATGAGAGATTGAAGATTGCGAGGAGCCGACAGAAGAGCTATGCCGATGTTCGAAGAAGGGATCTCCAATTCCAAGTTGGAGACAAGGTATTCTTGAAGGTATCTCCGGTTAGAGGGACATTGAGATTTGGGCAGAAGGGCAAATTGTCTAAGAGATTTATTGGACCGTATGAGATCTTGAGTCGAATCGGGGAAGTGGCATACAGGTTAGCTTTGCCTCCAGAACTGTCGGGTGTGCATAACGTGTTTCACGTGTCAATGCTAAGGAAGTATGTTTCAGACCCTTCGCACGTGCTACAACATGAGCCGTTAGATGTCAGAGAGGATGCCACCTACATTGAAAAGCCGGCAGAGATTATCGACACCAAAGAGCAAGAACTGAGGAATAGGACAATTCAGTGGGTAAAAATCCGTTGGGAGAATCATGGATCAGAAGAAGCTACTTGGGAGCTTCGTGAGCAAGTTCAAAAGAAGTACCCTCAGTTATTCCCAGAGGTTAGTGATCATTTGGAGGACCAAATGTGATTCTTAGGGGTGGAGGATGTCAGACCCCGACCCAGGTTTGAATGTTTAATTATGTGTTAATCGCGATTAGTGAATAAGTGGGGTTTAGTGGACGATTAGCTTATTTTATTAAGCTAGATTAGGTTGTTTGATTAGTCTTTGATTTAAGTGTGACACGGGCCGGGCGCCCGTGAATTTTATGTGTGAGATTGTTGAATTTGTTCTTAATGCTTGTAAAATCCTCATTTATGTGTATTTTGATGTATTTCATCTAGATCGTCAACTTTCATGTTTTGGCCAACTTGATTTTTTGATCAGAAATCGCGTTTTTCGAGAAAAAGGGCAAAACAGACATTTCACACAAAACCTGTACCCAAATTTCGAAAATTCCAGAATTTGCCAAAAATATACTTTTTGGAAAGTAGAAATTTCGCCGATCATTTTTGTCTTCTTCGTCGTTTTCGTTCGGGGCCCGCAAGTACCGTTTCTAGGCTTGTGAAGTTCGGGGCCCACATTGGCTTGTCTCTTAAGAAGAGAGCTTTTCTCCCTTCTTCTTCATTCGATTCCAGCAATCATCTTGGCTAGGGCTTTTTCTTCTTCTTCCTTCTCACTCTCTCTCATCTGGAACTCTCTCTTGGTGAGGTTTGCTTGGAGGATTGATCTCCTCATTCTCTTCCTCCCTCTTCAAGCTTCCTAGGGATACCTTCCTTGAGGAATTTGAGCTAGGAGAAGCCCTCCATTCAAGCTTTTCTTCTTTGTTAGGGTTCCTCAAGGTGAGCAATAGTTTCCTAAACCCAAGATCTTTGCTTTCCTCTCCAATTGGAGCATTTTAATCCTATTTACTAAGGTTTTCTTCAAGGATTTACAAATGTTGATGTTTTAGGGTTTCTTGGGAAATTTTGGGGTTTTTGTAGATTTGGAGCTTGAAGCTCTAAGGAGTGGTTTTAGGAGTGATTTTGAGCTCATCTTGGCTTAAGGCAAGTATTTTCCAACACTAATGTGATGTTTTCCCTCATTTGGTTTTATTTCTTGAATTTTTCCCTTTTTATGTTAATCTCTTTTAGTTTATGGTTTGCTTGATTTAATGAACCACCTCAATGGTCATCTTCACTTATGTTATTGCTTCATTATGTATTGGAAGGTTGCTCTCTTTATGGTTTCTTGGAGAGTTTGTTTCATGTGTACAAATGGGTATTCTAAGGGATGGAGAAGAAGTTTGATTTCATTTAAAAGTGTGGTGATTATGTTAATTAGATGGTTTGATGGCTTGTAGAGGATGAGAAGAGGCCCAAGATTGTTGTAGAAATTATGTATGGAAGGAGGAATTGAAATGATCAAGGAAAGAAGGAAGGAAAAAGCACAAAAAAATGGAGATTCAGCACTCTCGGGCTGGACTGGGCAGGCCCAGTCCGCTCGAGCGACCCAGTGGGTCGCTCGAGCGGACCAGGTTCTGTCTGGGTCCGCTCGAGCGACCCAGCTACTGCCTGGGTCCGCTCGAGCGGACCTGGGTCCGCTCGAGCGAGCCCAGCCCAGTCTGGGCTCGGGTTTGGACTGTTTTCAGACAGATTTTGGGCCTGTTCTCAGGGCTCCATTGGGCCTGTTTTAAGGCCTGTTCTTGGACCAGTTTGAGACCTATTGATGGGCTATTTCAAGACCTGACATTGGACTGTCTTATGGCCTGAATCCTGGGCTGTTTTAAGGACTGAATCGGGCCTGATTAGTGGACTGTTTGAGTGTTGGAAAAAGGGCGGTTGTGGGCCTGATTAAGAGAGGATTTAACCTATACTTTTAAGGGCACATTCTATATAATTTCAAGCCCACTTCGGGCCTTTGTCCAAGCTCATTCCAGCCCTAGACTCTCTCCTATAAGTGAAGCCCAATTCATCCTTTTCAAGCCTAGAATTCGTGGCAAGTTGGGTCTTGGACTAGGACCAATACCACTTAGGAAACCCTTGCGTCTGAATGTGCACTTAATCCCTTGTGATTGTCAACGATCTTCAGTGACACCAAATAACTCTCTTTAATGACAATAAGGGGATTAAACGTATATCGAGACTACCTTCTTAGTCGAACCGACCATCATACATTCTTTTGTATAAATGACTTTTGTTTTGGTTCTTTCTCAATTCTTTTATTGTTTTGAAGTGGATTACCCCATATTTTAGAAATGATGAAACTACTCACGTGTTTTGCGTGGCTTCGCCTATATGCATGTGTTTGGAGTAGTTTTCTATCGACTTTGGAAATGTATCTTATAAATGGAATTGCATTTCTTCGAGGTTTCGGATTTTCACTAACATGGCACCACTAGGCTTAGGTCACCTTGTCGGACTGATCATCCGGCTTGGGGTCTTTATTTTGTTTGCCAGCTGCAGTTTGGATTTCGTTTGTACCGACCATGGCAACGGTAATTTCCCGTTCCCACGTTTCGTGGCTACGGTTCTGTTTGATAACGACTATGTCGTTCCGTCCCACGTTTAGTGGCTTCGGTTTGTTTGCTCCGGCTACTTCGGTAACAGGAGAATATAGCTTTATGTGGGTCGCCATTGTTTTTATGCATTGATATTCATCTCATGGCATTTATTTATGTTACTCATCATGATATTAGATTTGCAAACCATCGAGATGTTTATTCTAACTTTACTCCGACATTGATATTAACCGTGATTTCATCGTAGCTCTTTCTTATTATGTTTGTTTTACTTTCATCTTATTATTGTTGTAATTGCTTGCCAGACCGTCGTGTCTGACTCTCTTTTGTTTGGTGTCAGATGTCGAGCCCCTCGCGGTTGAGGCGCACTTCGAGGCGGAACCTATAGTTCCAGTGGAAGGCGAGTGGCAGCCCGATGATGTCATTTAGACGTCGGGTTACCTTGGAGCTGCGATCACATTTTGGGGATTTTATGATATTCATTTTGGGTTTTTGGTTATGGCCATTGTTGGCTTATATTCTTTTGGGGGAAAAGTTTGTAATTAATGCTTAACTTTACTCTTGTATCAACTCTAACTAACTTTGGCCCACAGTAAATGTTTCTCTTTTGATGCTAGTCTCGTGCGTTCTCAATTTATACATGTTTGTGAGACTTTTATGTTTGCTACAAAGCTTCCGCGTAATTCGTTGTATGAAAGTGATCCTTATACATCACTATTTGATCGGATTCCGTGAATCCTTACCGCGGAAACCTGTGGGAAACTAGCGGGTGCGGGCGGAATTTTCCGGCCCGCCTCGCCGCGTCCCCGGATTAAGGCCTCGTTTAGCGGGACCTCGGTCCGGGGGCGTGACAGTGTTGCTCTACCCAAGTGCTGTGCTTCTTAGGTGTAGTATCTTCTGAGTCATCCTTTGATTTCTCAGAATCATTAGATTCAGCCATCTCATCATCAATCTCACTCGAGTCCTCATAAACTGGACTGTCATTATGAGTTGCATTCTTTGGTTCAATATTCTCATCTATTCTCACATCAGCACTTTCTATGATTTTTCTGGTTCTTTTGTTAAGACACCTATATGCCTTGCTAGTAGAGGAGTAACCCAGAAATATACCTTCGTCAGCTCTTTCTTCAAATTTGCCCGGATTTTGTTCGAGCCGCTTGATGTAACACTTGCTGCCGAAGACTCTGAAGTGCTTGACTGTTGCTTTTCTTCCAAACCATAGCTCATAGGGAGTTTTGTCTTCATGTGGCCTGATCAAGCATCGATTTTGAATGTATACAGCCGTATGAATTGCCTCTTTCCAATACTTGTCAGCCATCTTGCTTTCACTTAGCATCGTACAAGCCATCTCTTGTACGGTGCGATTCTTCCGTTCCACAACTCCATATTGCTGTGGAGTTCTAGGGGCTGAGTACTGTCTTTGAATGCCATGATGTTCACAATATTTAGTGAACTCTTCAGATGTGAACTCGCCTCCACGATCAGACCTTAAAATCTTGATACGTTTTTCCAATTGATTTTCAACCTGTGCTTTAAACACTTTAAAACGATCAAGTGCTTGATGCTTATGCTTAAGAAACAATACCCATGTCATACGAGTATAATCATCAATGCATAACATGAAATACTTATCTCCATTGGTGCTTTGAGTTCGCATCGGTCCACAGAGATCAGTGTGCACTAGCTCAAGAGGTTTCTTGGAATGATGCTCCTTTGACTTGAACATAACCCTCGTTTGCTTTCCCTTTTGGCAAGAGTCGCAAATGGGATTGGAAGGCTTTTCAACTGTAGACATTCCTCTTACAGCCTTTGAATTGCAAATCTTTGACATGTTATCAAAGCTTAGATGCCCAAGGCGTTTGTGCCATAACCAACTTTCCTCTGTCCGACTCATCAAGCTGGTCTTTTCAGCTCCATCTGACAATGTATAGAGATTTCTAGCAGTTCTTGATCCAGTTGCCACTGTTTTGCCGTTGCTACTCTTCTTGATGGCAAACCCATTCTTTGTGAAGATAACTTCGTAACCCTTGTCACAGATCTGGCTCACACTAAGCAGGTTGTGTCTCAATCCAGACACATATAAGACTTCTTCCGATCTGATCTTGTTTGCCATAAGCTGAATAACACCTTTTCCGCAGATTTTGGCACCATCATTGTTGCCAAACTTCACTGAACCGCCTTCATAGTGCTGTAATTTGATGAATTTCTCTTTATCACCAGTCATATGGCTTGAACAACCACTATCAAGGACCCATGGTGCTGCCTTCTTTTGTGCATTGAATGCCATTTGCACAATGAGAGATTCTTTGGGACTTTCTGCACTTTGCTTTGCTCTCCAAGCCTTGACTAACTTGGGTTTCTTTTCAACCTGAAATTTGTTAGCAATATGCAACCTACAATCCCTAGCCAAGTGTCCATAATTATAGCACTTATGGCACTCAATTTTGTGGCTACTTAGGATTGAAAAAGGGTTCCTAGTCACAAGTGAGCTGTATTTTACATAGAATTTGCAATCGTCTCTTTTATGTCCAAACATATTACAATGAAAGCAATAACCATAGAATTTGTATCTTCTTTGTGGCTGGTTAGTCTTCATTACCTTTCTAACAGGAATGGACTCCTTTCTAGGTTGAGTGGGCTTCATAGAGTTAGAAGGTGCAGTGACTTGCTTCACAAACTCTTTCTTTTCAGGAGGTGCAATCTTAGAGGATTCACCTTTCTCAAATCCTAGACCAAATCTGAAGTGGGCAGGTCTTTGAACTTTCAGTAGTTCATCGAGTTTCATAGTCCCTTCAATCGCTTGGAGCGCTTTGAGTTTTTTGCTATTTTCCAAATTTTCAGCCTTTGCTCTAGCGATCTCAGTTTCAAGTTTCATAGCCTCTTCCTTTTTGATACTTATTTGGTTTTCAAGGACTTCTACCATTCTTTTATATTCTTCTACTTGAGTTTTCAAAACAATAATAGAACTTTCAGATTCATGGAGAAGTTTCAGATTTTTCTTACTTGTTTTGCGTTCCATGCTAAGCTCCTCAAGTGAGACTATGAGTTCCTCTTCAAGATTGACTTCAGCCTCCTCTTCCTCTTCCGGATCTAGCTCTTCTTCTTCTTCAACAGTGACCATGAAGAGAGCTTCGGTTGATTCATCATCGTCTGAAGTTTCAGACGTGCTGTCATCTTGTTGACATAGAAAGTTTTTAGCTTTGCCTCTTTTTCTGAAATTTCTCTTTCCTTTACTCTTTTCAGCATAAGAGTCATTATCATTGTCTTCTTTTAGCGGACACTTCGCAGCAAAGTGACCAACACCTCCACAATTGAAGCATTTAAAGGGTAGCTTCCCTTTGTACTTGCCATTGCTTCCTTTCTTCAACTTTCTAACAAATTGAGCCTCAAGCTCATCATTATCAGAATCAACATCATGACCAGCAGTCTCTTTTGCCTTTTTCTGAACTTTGAAGGCCGCTTCTTTATCAGATGAAGACGTCTTTCCTATGCGCATCTCATAGGCAGTTAGAGAACCATGTAATTCATCCATGGAAAATGCATTCAGATCTTTGGCTTCTTCGATGGCTGAGACTTTTGAATCAAACCGGGGAAGAAGAGATCTTAGAACCTTTTTGACGATGACCGGCTCTTTAATCTCCTCCCCTAGTCCACGAATGTCATTCGTGACTTCATTCACTCGTTGCATATACGATTCAACATTCTCGCTTTCTTCCATGCGAAGAGACTCGAATTGAGAGCGATGAGTTTGCAATTTCGCTTCTTTAATCTTCTCATCACCTTCATGTATGCTTTGCAACTTGTCCCAAATTTCCTTGGCTGTTTTGCATGCAATTACTTTGACAAGCTCGTTGTCCACAAGGCCACTAAAGAGTGCATTCTGCGCCTTGGAGTCGTTGTCTGCCAACTTCTTCGATGCAGTATCATTGGGTACGGTGGCAGCATTGTAACCGACTCTGACAGCCTCCCAAACATCATAGTCAAGAGATTTGATGAAGGCTTGCATCCTAATCTTCCAAAAAGAGTAATTAGAACCATCAAACAGAGGTGCTTTCATATTCCCTGTATTGGCTGCCATGTGATTTGACAAGAGATCACCCTTAGCGTATTAAACTGATCAAGGGAGCCTCGCTCTGATACCAATTGTTGGATATCGCGATCACTGAGAGGGGGGGGGGTGAATCAGTGATTTCTAAAAACAGGTCCAATTCAACAACAAAACAAGTCAAACCACACAATGACACCAGATTTAACGTGGTTCACCAAAAGGCTACGTCCACGGATCAAAACCGTCCGAACACCGATCCGGTACAGGTCTGAATATATTTAGTCGCACCAACGACAAAGAGCACCAACCCTTGTGTTTTAGATAGCACCCACTATCTAGGAAGCACCTACTCCTCTTACAATTTATCTGCACCCACAGATAGGATCACTAAACCCCAAACACCAAGCACCAACTTGATGTAAAAACAGAATAGAAGATAAACTCTGTCTACAGCCCTTCCCCTCTACAATTCTCTCTCTCTCAATCCCTTACAAATTGAAATCTAAAGCATAAAGAGAGACACTTAACTCATGGACGAATCACCATCTTCAAGAGCACAATCTCGTCCACAATTGCTGTAGAAAACGTCACCACAACAGCACCACAACAGCACACATCAGCAGCTTCTTCTTTCTCTCAAGAACTCTCTCAATTTTCTCTCTAAAACTCTTCTCTTCTAGTGTACTTTAGAACGACCCATACATGCTTTTTTATAGGTTATGTTAACCCTTAATTGTATTCAAAACAGGCTGCAATTCGTTTAGAAAGAGTCCCAAACAAATTAGAAAAGAATGCTGAATTTTCGTGCAAGACTTCTGTTTTTGCGCAACTCTGGTTCCCGTGCTCGGTTGACATCCTTGCTTTCTCGGTCGACATCATACACTGTCTGGAAACAGTCAATTATCGCGCTCGGTCGACATCCTGGGGTCCCGGTCGACCGAAGACACACTGTGTCACGAAAATAAATGGGAGCTACCTGAATCTGTTTCAGCAGGTTTCTCTTTGCTCGGTCGACCGCATGAAGAGCCCGGTCGACCGGCTACTCTGCTACAGAAAAACTGTTTTTTTGTACACTTTTCAGCTCTTTTTTCCATTCTGATTTCCATCTGATTTCCATCTGATTTCCATTGCATAGTTGAGCTTCATCCTCTCATCATGTTGACATGGATTGACAACAATTACAACCTTAAACCATGATTACCATTCAAATCATTTAAAGCTTCTTCAAATTATAACAATCTCCCCCTTTGGAATTGTTGTCAACTTTAACAACTTTGTCAACATGCTAACAACTCTTCAACTCTTTCAACTCCAGCTTGCAGCTCTTCCAAGTTCTTTTCAACACTCACTTGGAACCAATTCTGAAATTCTGAAATAACAACCATGCACTGTCAACAATCTCCCCCTAGCTTTCATAGCATAACATCTCTCCTTGCTATCATAGCATAACATCTCTCCCCCTTTGACAACAAGTCCAAAGGGACCAAACTGAGGAGCGAATAGGATATTCAATGAATGCATTGCTCCCCCTTTCAAGCACAACTCCTACGGTTTAGGAGAGTGAGTAACTCCTAACTTTTTTCGGAGATACTCGAAGACTTCCTTTGGCAGAGGTTTCATGAATATATCAGCCACTTGCTCAGTTGTTGGAACATATTCCAACTTGACCTCTCCATCAGCAACTTTATCTTTAAGAAAATGATAACGAATTGCTACATGCTTTGTTCGAGAGTGCTGAACAGGATTCTTGGAGATGTGAATTGCACTTGTGTTGTCACAGAGGATCGGCGTAGGATCCGTTGTCGGAACTCCTAGATCAGAAAGCATTTGCCGCATCCATAACACTTGCGTACAACAAGTTGCCGCTGCAATATATTCCGCTTCCGCTGTCGAAAGGGATACTGAGTCTTGCTTCTTACTATGCCAAGCAACTAATCTTTCTCCAAGATAAAATGCGCCGCCGCTAGTACTCTTGCGATCATCTACGCATCCAGCCCAATCGGCATCAGAATATGCAACAAGAGTGAAGGATTTGCCTTTGGGATACCAGATACCAAGCTCCATAGTACCTTTCAGATATCGAAAGATTCTTTTCACTGCTGTAAGGTGCGTTTCAGTTGGTGCTGCTTGAAAACGTGCAACCATACATACTGCTTGTAGAAGATCTGGTCTTGTAGCAGTCAAGTAGAGCAAGCTTCCTATCATAGAGCGATAGGTGGTATGATCAATGGACGAGGCCTTATCATCTTTGCTAAGCTTCGTGTTCGTTGACATTGGTGTGCTCACTGGCTTGCTGTCTTCCATATTGAACCGTTTCAGCATTTCCTTAATGTACTTCGTTTGTGATATGAAGATGCCATGTTTCAGCTGCTGAACTTGTAAACCAAGAAAGAACTTTAGTTCTCCAAGCATCGACATTTCAAATTCTTTCTTCATCTCTTCAGCAAAATTCCTGCATATCTCCTCATCATTGCCACCAAAGATTATGTCATCAACATAAACAATGACAACCAGCTGTTTGCTTAACTCAGTTTTGACATACAGATTGCTATCAACCATTCCTTTTCCAAAACCGATCTTGCGGAGATAGAGATCCAGCCTTGCATACCATGCCCTTGGCGCTTGTTTCAGTCCATAAAGAGCCTTTTTCAACTTGCACACTAGATCTGAATTTTTGCTGATGAGAAAACCATCAGGTTGCTCAATGTAGACCTCTTCTTCAAGTAAACCATTCAAGAAAGCTGACTTTACGTCCATCTGAAATACCTTGAAGGTTTTGTATGCTGCCAATGCAAGAAACATACGAATAGCTTCCAGACGAGCCACCGGTGCAAAGGTCTCTTCAAAATCTATGCCTTCAACTTGAGCATAGCCTTTACAAACCAACCTTGCTTTGTTTCTAATGACTTGACCATCTTCATTCAGCTTATTCCGAAAGACCCATTTAGTACCAATAACATTCTTATCAGTAGGTCTAGGAACAAGTTCCCATGTGGAGTTCTTCTCAATTTGCTCCAACTCCTCATGCATAGCTTTCAACCAACTTTCATCGAGACTGGCTTCAGCCACAGTCTTGGGTTCAATGGTGGACACAAGTGAGTAATTGCTAACTACACTTTGTCTAGTTTTAACGCCTGCCTTAGGATCTCCAATGATTTGATCCTTAGGGTGTTGCTCTACCCAAGTGCTGTGCTTCTTAGGTGTAGTATCTTCTGAGTCATCCTTTGATTTCTCAGAATCATTAGATTCAGCCATCTCATCATCAATCTCACTCGAGTCCTCATAAACTGGACTGTCATTATGAGTTGCATTCTTTGGTTCAATATTCTCATCTATTCTCACATCAGCACTTTCTATGATTTTTCTGGTTCTTTTGTTAAGACACCTATATGCCTTGCTAGTAGAGGAGTAACCCAGAAATATACCTTCGTCAGCTCTTTCTTCAAATTTGCCCGGATTTTGTTCGAGCCACTTGATGTAACACTTGCTGCCGAAGACTCTGAAGTGCTTGACTGTTGCTTTTCTTCCAAACCATAGCTCATAGGGAGTTTTGTCTTCATGTGGCCTGATCAAGCATCGATTTTGAATGTATACAGCCGTATGAATTGCCTCTTTCCAATACTTGTCAGCCATCTTGCTTTCACTTAGCATCGTACAAGCCATCTCTTGTACGGTGCGATTCTTCCGTTCCACAACTCCATATTGCTGTGGAGTTCTAGGGGCTGAGTACTGTCTTTGAATGCCATGATGTTCACAATATTTAGTGAACTCTTCAGATGTGAACTCGCCTCCACGATCAGACCTTAAAATCTTGATACGTTTTTCCAATTGATTTTCAACCTGTGCTTTAAACACTTTAAAACGATCAAGTGCTTGATGCTTATGCTTAAGAAACAATACCCATGTCATACGAGTATAATCATCAATGCATAACATGAAATACTTATCTCCATTGGTGCTTTGAGTTCGCATCGGTCCACAGAGATCAGTGTGCACTAGCTCAAGAGGTTTCTTGGAATGATGCTCCTTTGACTTGAACATAACCCTCGTTTGCTTTCCCTTTTGGCAAGAGTCGCAAATGGGATTGGAAGGCTTTTCAACTGTAGACATTCCTCTTACAGCCTTTGAATTGCAAATCTTTGACATGTTATCAAAGCTTAGATGCCCAAGGCGTTTGTGCCACAACCAACTTTCCTCTGTCCGACTCATCAAGCAGGTCTTTTCAGCTCCATCTGACAATGTATAGAGATTTCTAGCAGTTCTTGATCCAGTTGCCACTGTTTTTGCCGTTGCTACTCTTCTTGATGGCAAACCCATTCTTTGTGAAGATAACTTCGTGACCCTTGTCACAGATCTGGCTCACACTAAGCAGGTTGTGTCTCAATCCAGACACATATAAGACTTCTTCCGATCTGATCTTGTTTGCCATAAGCTGAATAACACCTTTTCCGCAGATTTTGGCACCATCATTGTTGCCAAACTTCACTGAACCGCCTTCATAGTGCTGTAATTTGATGAATTTCTCTTTATCACCAGTCATATGGCTTGAACAACCACTATCAAGGACCCATGGTGCTGCCTTCTTTTGTGCATTGAATGCCATTTGCACAATGAGAGATTCTTTGGGACTTTCTGCACTTTGCTTTGCTCTCCAAGCCTTGACTAACTTGGGTTTCTTTTCAACCTGAAATTTGTTAGCAATATGCAACCTACAATCCCTAGCCAAGTGTCCATAATTATAGCACTTATGGCACTCAATTTTGTGGCTACTTAGGATTGAAAAAGGGTTCCTAGTCACAAGTGAGCTGTATTTTACATAGAATTTGCAATCGTCTCTTTTATGTCCAAACATATTACAATGAAAGCAATAACCATAGAATTTGTATCTTCTTTGTGGCTGGTTAGTCTTCATTACCTTTCTAACAGGAATGGACTCCTTTCTAGGTTGAGTGGGCTTCATAGAGTTAGAAGGTGCAGTGACTTGCTTCACAAACTCTTTCTTTTCAGGAGGTGCAATCTTAGAGGATTCACCTTTCTCAAATCCTAGACCAAATCTGAAGTGGGCAGGTCTTTGAACTTTCAGTAGTTCATCGAGTTTCATAGTCCCTTCAATCGCTTGGAGCGCTTTGAGTTTTTTGCTATTTTCCAAATTTTCAGCCTTTGCTCTAGCGATCTCAGTTTCAAGTTTCATAGCCTCTTCCTTTTTGATACTTATTTGGTTTTCAAGGACTTCTACCATTCTTTTATATTCTTCTACTTGAGTTTTCAAAGCAATAATAGAACTTTCAGATTCATGGAGAAGTTTCAGATTTTTCTTACTTGTTTTGCGTTCCATGCTAAGCTCCTCAAGTGCGACTATGAGTTCCTCTTCAAGATTGACTTCAGCCTCCTCTTCCTCTTCCGGATCTAGCTCTTCTTCTTCTTCAACAGTGACCATGAAGAGAGCTTCGGTTGATTCATCATCGTCTGAAGTTTCAGACGTGCTGTCATCTTGTTGACATAGAAAGTTTTTAGCTTTGCCTCTTTTTCTGAAATTTCTCTTTCCTTTACTCTTTTCAGCATAAGAGTCATTATCATTGTCTTCTTTTAGCGGACACTTCGCAGCAAAGTGACCAACACCTCCACAATTGAAGCATTTAAAGGGTAGCTTCCCTTTGTACTTGCCATTGCTTCCTTTCTTCAACTTTCTAACAAATTGAGCCTCAAGCTCATCATTATCAGAATCAACATCATGACCAGCAGTCTCTTTTGCCTTTTTCTGAACTTTGAAGGCCGCTTCTTTATCAGATGAAGACGTCTTTCCTATGCGCATCTCATAGGCAGTTAGAGAACCATGTAATTCATCCATGGAAAATGCATTCAGATCTTTGGCTTCTTCGATGGCTGAGACTTTTGAATCAAACCGGGGAAGAAGAGATCTTAGAACCTTTTTGACGATGACCGGCTCTTTAATCTCCTCCCCTAGTCCACGAATGTCATTCGTGACTTCATTCACTCGTTGCATATACGATTCAACATTCTCGCTTTCTTCCATGCGAAGAGACTCGAATTGAGAGCGATGAGTTTGCAATTTCGCTTCTTTAATCTTCTCATCACCTTCATGTATGCTTTGCAACTTGTCCCAAATTTCCTTGGCTGTTTTGCATGCAATTACTTTGACAAGCTCGTTGTCCACAAGGCCACTAAAGAGTGCATTCTGCGCCTTGGAGTCGTTGTCTGCCAACTTCTTCGATGCAGTATCATTGGGTACGGTGGCAGCATTGTAACCGACTCTGACAGCCTCCCAAACATCATAGTCAAGAGATTTGATGAAGGCTTGCATCCTAATCTTCCAAAAAGAGTAATTAGAACCATCAAACAGAGGTGCTTTCATATTCCCTGTATTGGCTGCCATGTGATTTGACAAGAGATCACCCTTAGCGTATTAAACTGATCAAGGGAGCCTCGCTCTGATACCAATTGTTGGATATCGCGATCACTGAGAGGGGGGGGGGGTGAATCAGTGATTTCTAAAAACAGGTCCAATTCAACAACAAAACAAGTCAAACCACACAATGACACCAGATTTAACGTGGTTCACCAAAAGGCTACGTCCACGGATCAAAACCGTCCGAACACCGATCCGGTACAGGTCTGAATATATTTAGTCGCACCAACGACAAAGAGCACCAACCCTTGTGTTTTAGATAGCACCCACTATCTAGGAAGCACCTACTCCTCTTACAATTTATCTGCACCCACAGATAGGATCACCAAACCCCAAACACCAAGCACCAACTTGATGTAAAAACAGAATAGAAGATAAACTCTGTCTACAGCCCTTCCCCTCTACAATTCTCTCTCTCTCAATCCCTTACAAATTGAAATCTAAAGCATAAAGAGAGACACTTAACTCATGGACGAATCACCATCTTCAAGAGCACAATCTCGTCCACAATTGCTGTAGAAAACGTCACCACAACAGCACCACAACAGCACACAGCAGCAGCTTCTTCTTTCTCTCAAGAACTCTCTCAATTTTCTCTCTAAAACTCTTCTCTTCTGGTGTATATTAGAACGACCCATACATGCCTTTTTATAGGTTATGTTAACCCTTAATTGTATTCAAAACAGGCTGTAATTCGTTTAGAAAGAGTCCCAAACAAATTAGAAAAGAATGCTGAATTTTCGTGCAAGACTTCTGTTTCTGCGCAACTCTGGTTCCCGTGCTCGGTCGACATCCTTGCTTTCTCGGTCGACATCATACACTGTCTGGAAACAGTCAATTATCGCGCTCGGTCGACATCCTGGGGTCCCGGTCGACCGAAGACACACTGTGTCATGAAAATAACTGGGAGTACTTGAATCTGTTTCTGCAGGTTTCTCTTTGCTCGGTCGACCGCATGAAGAGCCCGGTTGACCGGCTACTCTGCTACAGAAAAACTGTTTTCTGTACACTTTTCAGCTCTTTTTCCATTCTGATTTCCATCTGATTTCCATTGCATAGTTGAGCTTCATCCTCTCATCATGTTGACATGGATTGACAACAATTACAACCTTAAACCATGATTACCATTCAAATCATTTAAAGCTTCTTCAAATTATAACATCTACATCCATGACTGTCTAGATGCACACAATCACAATAGAATACTACCCGTTTAAAGTCATAATAATCCAGCTCTAGAATTTGTTTGACTATACCGTAGTAAGCAGATTCTTCATGCACAAGATTCATGTCCTTCGCACTTGCCCTGAAAGGGGTCAAGGCCATCAATGAGACTCCACTGTTTTGCATCATTTTGTTCATTTCTGCCTCCGCTGTATAGAAAGCATATCCATTGACCATGTAGGATGTATACGAAATGGCTTAAAAATTGGTCCATCTGCAAGCCTTTTGAGGGTACAATTTTCTTCATTCTCTAATTGCTTTCTAAGCCAAGGTATGTAATCTAATACCTTTTCAACTTGAGTACTGCCTCTTCGTTATTGATTGCTAGATCTTAGGCTTTCGACGTATTTAGCATAAATCCTATATTTATTTATGTAGTGTGAATGCTTTATATATTAAAATAATAAACTTGTTCACATGATCATTAAAATTTACTTACTGTTCCATATCAACTTCTCAGTAGAATGCTTTAGTACCCATTTGCGTGCTTGCTGATATTGCACATTCTCAAGAATGTAGACCTTCCCATTTTTATCGATAGGATAGGCAACTTCACCTTCCTTGTCCATCCACTCCAACCTTTCTTGCTTATGGCTTTTTTTTTGTGCCATCGGGCATGTAATTTATGGCGTGCTTCATTTATGAGGTAACACTCAGAAATAGAGATGTTTGATTCACAACATATCGTTTGTATGTTTTCATCTTCCTGGTAAAAAAAATAAGTAAATTAGATCACAGTGCTACCTTGTGATTAATATTAAGAATCTCAAGCAATCAAGCATTTTTTTTACCTCTCAAAAGGATACATCCATCGATATCTAACGGGTCCACAAACCTGCGCCTCTTCCGCCAAGTGCACAATAAGGTGTGTCATGGATATGAAAAATGAAGGGGGAAAATACTTTTAAAAAACACACAGTGTTTCCACAACTTTTTCTTTCATCTTTCGTAGTTCTGCACGATTGATTACTTTTGAACATAAGACATTAAAGAATATTGACAGTTGCTAAATAGCGACACGTAATGGCTTATGGGACTGAAATGCTTTCATCAGCAACACTGGTAATAATAGTTGAAGTAGTATGTGATAATCATGTGACTTAATATTCTTGAGCTCTCTATCCTCCAAGCTTACTTTGTGTCTCCAATTTGCACTATACCCAATAGGAACCTTCAGATGATACAAAGTTTTACAAATTAAATCTTTCTCCTGTCAGTGTAAGGTGCTTCTGGACATGTCAACTTCCCGTTATTTTCCACTGGCCATAATTTTTTTTTTTAATTTTCATAGCCTTACAGTCTTGGCGGGCTTCAAGGCCATCCTTAGTCTTATCCTTAGTGTTCATGATTGTTGCAAATAAAATTTCAGCCATATTTTTTTCCACGTGCATCACATCCAGATTGTGGCGAATAGGCAGACCCTATAAAAAATAATAAATTTATATTAGTATAGCATTTTATTTGATGCATTATTTTAACATAAGGAGTTAAAGTTAAGCGCACCTTCCAATATGGCATGTCAAAAAATATGGATCTCTTCGACCATGCAATCATCTCATTCTCCTCTTGACGTCTCTTCCTCTTCTTATTCTCTGCCTTCCCGAAATTGCTATCAATGGTTTCCATTTTTAATAAGACTTCGGAGCCAGTCAAACGCCTAGGATGTTTCGCATTTTCTTCTTTCCCATTAAATTGGGATTTTTGGCTTCTGATGTTGACACCAAAAATGTCACTTTGCCTCATCAAGATCCAAAGAGCTACATGAAGTCGCAACCTGCCATAAATAGGCAATGCTGCTTCCAAAAATCAAATCTTGTCAGAATCAAACAAAAAACTGCAAGATTCTTCCAGACAGCCAAAAGAGGAGTACACAAGAAGTTTCGGGCCATTTCAAAATCATTTGGCCTAACTTCGCTTCTCCGACAGCCGAAAAGGAGCTCTCGGCGACAAAAGCTCTCCGGGACCATGGTTTCCAAGACAGAGCCTATGGATCATCTTAAAATGACTCCAATAGGTTCCCTGTCAAATTTCAAGTCAATCGGACATCGGTTGACCGCACATCAAACCGCGACATCTTCATCGCGACAAAAAGCAAGTCTACAGGTGATAGGACCCCAAACGGCTTCAAAACTCAAACAAAAGCCTATGGTTGGTCTTATTTATTGCTCAGGAGGCTTCACACCAAATTTCAGGTCATTCCGACATCGTTTGACCCAGTTTCAGCTTCTGACGGAAAATCGGCAGCTCTGCGCGACAAAGTCTTCGGCTTTCTCAGGAAATTGGAAACTTTGCAAAATAAAATGCAAGGATTCTCATCAGGTTTCCTACAAAGAAATCAGGCCAATAAATGGTCAAAATGTCAAGGAAAAGTACAGAAGAAAAAAGAATAAAAAAAAGCAAAAACGGACGCAAAACGGGACACGAAAGGGGGAAAACCCCCCCAGGGTCGCAGGCCCCTGCGACCCTGGGCCAGGGTCGCCGGCGACCTTGGACCCCGGGGTCGCCGGGAAAGCCCCGGAAACCCCGGTTTTCGCCGTTTTTTTCGCGATTCGAAGAGCCCAGCCTCTGGTACTTTCCAAAATTCATGCTTTTGAGACACCAAGTCCTCTGACATCCGTCCGAAACACGGGTCAATCATCAAGAGTATCGAAAACAATATTGATCGCCACCCGGTCAACCACAAAAAGTGTGCTTTCTACCCGACCGATCGAGAAATCGACAGGACAGATGGCACCGACCCGCTGTTGGCAACAAACACCTGAAATTACATGATCATCTGATGTCGATCTACATGAAGATCCATCGATGATCATCAACAGAAGAATCCCAAAAGACGTGGCACGGCCCGCGACTCTTCAGCTGCTCGGCGACCACTTAATGCGATTAATTGACTAACTTTATTACAGTCATTAATCCATTTCTTTGGACGGCCCAATCAGAAGCAAGCATTCGGGAGTTACAAGTCAAGAAATTCATGGCATTTAACCCATGAAACTCCTCCCATCATGGTGATTAAAGGCGATTAAGTGCCCTCAATCTCCTCCGGCCAATCAGAAGCCAAGAAAAAGGAGTTACAAAATAAACAATTCAATTTTGTAACTCCTCCCATTATGCGACTTAATGACAATAAAAGCCCATAAACCCACCTAAAAGGCTACCTAAAAGCCTATAAATAGGAGGGCTCTCCAAGAAGAAAAAGATCATCGAACGTCAATCAAAAAACAGACACACACACAACGATCAACAGACAGCAGACAGAAATCCAGAGAAAGAAAAAAAGAGAGAAAACTCTGCGGAAATTCTACACCGGCCACCGCAACAAGGTGACAAAAGTCCCTTGGGGAGTACCCCCCCCCCCCCCCCAAGGTCCTTGCCTTCTCCTCCTGCCTCCAATGGCTTAGATATGGCTTTTCAGCCCGTCTACTCGGCTTTTTATTGGACATAGGACCTTCCTTTGGTCTTTGTCCTCTAAAAACCCGAGGTTATAGCCAAGCCAAGCGAATCAATAGCATCTTCTGTTCTCATCTGCATGGATGATGGCGAAGCCCACATATGGCTTGCGACCGTCAATCTAAACGAGTCCCCCACAATCTCCTGAGAAGTTAGATCCTCCTTTTCTTGCTTTTCATTGTAGTTTGTATTTTTTCAAAAGAGACAAAAATCACAATTATTGTCTTTCATTGTTGATAAGGATTGTAAATCGGCTATAAACGCCAAAATCGGCTATAAACGCCAAAAATCGGCTATAAACGCCAAAATCGGCTATAAATGCCAAAAAATCGCCTTTCACGGCAAACTAAGAAAAATTTCTCTTTTCTTAAATATATGTGCAATGGAAAACTTGAAAGAAGTTGATTTCCTTTTTACTTGCGAAGGTTGATCTCCGGATCACCACTTGCAATTCCAAGTAAAAATAGAAAATCTGGCACACCCACAAAAAAAAAAGAAATGTTGATGCACGCCCCCCTTTGCCCCCCGGTTACGAAAGGGTCGGAACCAAACGGACTCCCACGTCCGCCGACCTCGGTAGGAACCCCGGGCATCCGGGAGCGCGGTCCATCAAGCTGGCACACCCGGTGGGACTCGTTTATTTGAGAACACGATGCTAGAAATGAAATATTTGCATATCATATATTTTGCTCTATGCTTATATTTCTTTTCTCGATTCCTTGGCTACTTTATAATTGGTGGCCTATGTTGAATTCCGCAAAAAAAAAAAAATGAGATGAGATTTTTTGTTTGGAAATTTCTAATTCTTTGAATTTATTTCCACTCTTTCTCTTTTCAAAAAAAAAAAAAAAACAAAAAAAAATCAGATTTTTCATTTTTGGATTCAAAATTGAGAAACTTTGATCCTTTCCCTTCTGGGCACTGGCGCTCGCGGAAATCGTTGAGACCGTGTTCGGATCGGGGGTTGGGCCATTGTTTCTCTTCGATGAGTTCATTAAAAATCTAAAAAAAAAAAAAATATATATATATATATAAAAGTATAAAAAAAAAATTTTAGATTTCTCAATTTGGATTCAAAATTGAGAAACCTTGATCCGTTCCTATCGTTCATCGCGCTTGCAGAAATGTTGAGCCTGTTCGACTAAGGTTTTGGGCCATTGTTTCTCTTCGATGAATTCATAAAAATAAAATAAAATAAAAATATATAAAAAAAAAAGACATAGACCACTAAGGTTAAACCAACTGTGTTCTTTGATCATGGTTGATTCAAAGAAAAGCCATGTCCAGAGTGTGGAGACAGCTTGACTGTTCTAGGCAAGGGTCCTCCAAACGGGTTCATTAAGTAATCCTACCCTTACCTGGGGGCAATTCTATCAATCAAGATTTCATAAGACCGGGTTAGGAGGCCTATGTGTACTCTCTCGTCTTTTAAATAAATTTTTTTCAAAAATAAAATTTTTAAAAATAAAAATAAAAAATAAAAAATAAAAAAAAAATTTCAAAAAAAAAAATCTTAAAAAAAAAATAATAATAAAAAATAAATAAAAAAAAAAGATTTAAAAAAAAAAAATCTTCAAAATCTTCAAAAAAAAAAAACTTCCGTCATTTTGGGTTTAGATTAGAGAAATCTTGGTCTTCTCCTTTCTGAGCACTGGCGCTCGCGGAAATCGCTGAGCCCGTGTTCAGATTGGAGTGCCTTTTGCTCTCTTTGATAAACCCGATATTGGCCTTTCAAAAAAAAACTCGTCATTTTTAGATTCAGATCTGAGAAATCATGGTTCATTTCTTTCTGAGCACTGGCGCTCGCGGAAATTGCTGAGCCCGTGTTCAGATTGGAATACCATCTGCTCTCTTTGATGAATCCAATCTTGACCTTTCAAAACAGAGAATCTCATCTCATAGATGCGGTCTCAAAACAATTGTGTCTAGCGGTACTAGTACGCCCTTTCAGGGTCTACTGTATTGCGACCGGCACATCTGTAACTCCAACTTTATATTCTTCTTACCTCGAGCAAGCTCTGCTTCTCGATAAGTCGAATTTAAGTTCACAATTGCTTCTAGCAGTCACTGGGATGCCCATTCTGGGCTTACCATACCTGCGATCAGAACAATTGTACCTTCTATGGCATTTTGTCTTCCTCATATTGCTTGGGTCATCTACCTCGAGCAATTTGAAAAGACGAAACCATAGAACTTCCCATTTATGATCATTATATTCTTGTGATTACTAATGGATGTGGTCTTGTTTCAGAAATTTTCGAAAACTAACAATGGCAGCTTCACTAACCATTACTTTCGACGAAAACAAGCACCAACTCATGCTTCAACAGAAGCAAACCACGCGCACCTACAAGCGCCCCATCAGCTGCCGAAGTGTCAACTCCCTCGGCAACTCTCTGAACTCCGGGTCGACCTCGACTCCCCGGACTATCGTCTTTGGGACGCTGGGACCATTCCCACTTCCCGAGGAACAAACTGCTCCCTCCAAGAAGCAGAAACTCGCCACTCAACGTGTCACTACCATGACACCAAAGGCGAGCACCAGAAGGCCTGAAGCCCGTGGCAGCCCCACGAAGCCTCAACCTGCAAACAACCAGGTCTACCCCAAGACTTGGTCCCCAAGACCTTCACCAAAACAGAGAAGGTCCCAGACATCCACTAAGCCAGCATTCCTGGCCCCACTCAAGGAGAACCAGTTCTATCCTCTTGCTTACATGAAAGAGGAGAGACCCATCTCAAACCTGACTTCCAAGTCAACCCAGCATGAGCCGGCTTGTTCCTACAAGCCCAAAATCAAGTCATGCATCACAAGGCCTCTACAAGCACCTGCTAAGGCCTACAAACCTGCAGTTCGACCCTTTATATCTACAGGGGCCGAACTTCAAAAATTCAAAGCTTCGCTGCAACTGGCGAAGGACAGGGTTCGCATCCTGTCCTTGCCCAGCTACAGAGAGGACAGGCTCGGCTGCTGCGCCAGAGGGAGCACATCCTTCATCGTCAAAGCCCAGTCAGAGCTGACCGAAGCTCAAATTGCTCGCCGTATACGCCGCCGCGCGTTATACCGGCAAAAGAGACTAGAGAAGCAAAGCACCTAGCCTCCCACACTTCAAGTCTCTCCCAAATGGGTCGAAAAAGAAAGACCCAACCAAGTTGCTGCCGTCCATATGGTTGGAAAAACCAGAAGGCGCCAAAAATCAGCAACAAAAATCCATGTCCGACGTCCGATGACCCGCAGCGTCTCAAGGACAAGAAGACATTCGGAAGAATCCCCTGCTCCCTCAAGCAAAGGACAGCAGAGTGATCCTTCCTCAAGCTCTTCTTCAAAAAGAATGAGCCCCAGCTCAGTCACCAGGACAGTTTCTTCGTTCGAATCACGAAGGATGAATGTCTTGGCTACAAATTCTGAGCCACCACCCCGCAATCCACCTCCAGAAGATGCGATCACCCGCATCCAGCAGTTGGAACAGGGCCAGCAGAGAATTGAAACTCTGATGGAAAACCTTCTCCTCGCCTTCCAAAATCAGGCGAACAATGAACCTCCTCCGAATCATCAAGACGACGAGGTAAATAGAGAAGAAAATGAGTCACGCGCCCTTACCAAAAAGGACGTAGACGGTATCCTCGCCAAAGCAAAAGAAGAGGATATACTCAAGGAGCATGGGATCAAGCCACCATATCCCTTATGGATGGACTCGGTCCCGTTCCCCACCAAATTCAAGCATCCTACTCTCCAAACATATACGGGGAAAGGATCAGCCAGACAGCACGTCATCCACTTCAAGATCCTGACGGGAGCTATCGCGGATCAAGATGCACTCAAGATCCGCCTCTTTGCAAGTACCCTAAAAGGTACGGCCTTCGATTGGTACTCCACTCTGCCGGAGGACTCAATCCAAAACTGGGCCATGCTAGAGACACGCTTCCTGACTCACTTCAAAGGTGAGGATCACCCCGCTACTATGGCTCAGCTGTGCAGCCTAAAACAGGGGGAGAATGAATCAACATATGACTTCATTCACAAGTGGAAAGCAATGGCATACAAATGCTCTGATGTATTGCCACAGGCGTCGCTAGTCGACATCTGCCGAAACAACATGAGAGCCAGAATCCGCTCCATGATCATAGGCAACAAATCAAAAAACCTGGGAGAACTCCTAGAAGCTTCCATGGAAGCTGAAACGGTGATTAAAGACCTCAACAGTCAGAAATCATCAAGAAAAGAGCCAACCGCCATTGCAACCTCTAAACCAAAGAAGAAAGAGGTCCTCAATGTGCAGACCAAGTCAGCTCCTCAGCCACCAAAGAAAGCTGAAAACAAAGCTGCTGGTAAGAGACCTGAACTCTCTGATGCCTTCAAAGAACGAGTAGAGAAGAAATACCCGTTTGATGAAGATGTTGATGAAATCTTCGGGGCTCTTGTGGCAAACGGCAAGCTCACCTTGCCTGAACCAAAAAGACCGGGTGATGTTGGCAAAACCAACGATCCTCGGTACTGTCCATACCACCAGATGATCTCGCATCCTCTCAATCAATGCTTCGTTGTGAGAGAGAAAATAAATGAGATGTGGAAAAACGGAGTCATCACCTTTGACAAAAACTATGGGTCTGCCTCCGTCAACATGGTGACATGTGGACAAACATCAAGATCACCGAAGAAGAAGATCACTACTTCCTTCAAGGTGATAAACTCAATCGAAGCGTCCGAGGAACTAGTTCCTTACCCGACACCAGACGGACAACCGATATGGGTACATCCCGATCTCCTGGAAGATGAAAATTGGGAGGTCGTGAAAACAAAGCCTACAGCTCAACAGCGAAGGCAGGCTAGGAAACATCTCCTCAAGCTCAAACGGCAAGAGAAGACCCAGCCAAAACTAGAGGTCAAAGAAAAGGCAGAGGCTTCCTCTACCGCTTCACTGGAGGTAACAAAAACATCCCTTCCAGAGACTTCAAAGGGGGGTAAGGAAATTCACTCTCAGTGATTTCATGCCACCTCAATTCAAAGAAGCCATGCAGGAGGCATCATACTCTTGCAATTCAGTAGTTGGATTCTCCATTGATGGATACGAATCCAGCGACACCGATGATGGATTCGAACCCAACTACGCAGATGAGTGGGAGGAATCCCTTGAAACAGGAGAATATCTCTCCGATGAAGAATGGGTTCCTGAGTCTCATCTTATGCCAGTAATCTGGTATAACCCCCTACAGCCACAAGGATCCTGGTCTGATGATGAAGAAGACCAAGACGCTGTACAAGAAAATGCTGCTGACCCAGCACCTCTCATTACTCCAGTGGAAATCAACAATGTTGAGCCACAAAGAGATGATGAAGAAGAAGATCCGGCTCCCATGCCTGATCTTGAAGAATATGCAAGGATCTTGCAGCGACTCGCTCTAGAACAAGAGCAAGAATGCGTCAACGAGCCTCCTCGCAATCCAGAGCCTGAAGTCCCTGAAGACCACCAGGTACATCCTCCCTTAACTCCTGAAAATGGAGAAAATTGCTGGATAGACGATCCTCTCACATCCGAGGATGAGTCTGACTCCGATCAGGCAACGTCTCCCGTCAGAGCTTCCTGTAATGTGATAATTCGGGATTATAGCTCTTCCGAAGCATCGTCTGATGAGAGCACTTACACTCCGACGACGCCTAGCAATGTATCTTCTGGAGCCACCTCGTCTCACGTGACTTTCACTGAGATGACACCCTCTCAGGTTTCTTCTCCTGAGACTGTGACTTCAAAGTTCACACCCTTCCTGACTGAAGAATTCCCAGCCATCGATGCTTGGGATGATGAATTAGTCAACGAAGAAGAAAGATTGCTGGATGCTGTTCAGGACTTGTTCCCGGAAAATGCTCCATGCAACACAATCACTGAGGATGGTAACTCTGCTGCTGATGCATCCTCAGCAAATGAAAAACGACAGCCTCTTGATCCTGAAGACAATCTTCCAAACGAAGACCCTTCTCAAGAAGCTCTCGAAGTTGGTAGAGGCACCCGCTCTGGCCGGGACTACCACAAAAATTACAACCAATCTTCCTTTACATATGTAAATCCTTCGGGAAAAGATGTTGTAAGCGCCCCTAGTGGCAACAATGATGAACATGCAGGCCCTAAGGAGGCTTTCAAGTATGACTTGATTGAACACTTCAAGCACATACCTGCACGTCTGCACATCCTAGATTTGTTGCGAATGTCTCCGCACACTCGTGATAATCTCATCTCAGAATTACAAAAACTGAATGAGGATGTCGACAAACATGCCCCGCAAATCCTCCAAATTGAAATGGATTACCGGGTCAAAAACTCAGAAGCCTCCTCAAAGGGAGAAAAGATGAAAACTGAGGGATCATGCATTGAATGCCTCTCGGTTAAAAAAGCAGCCAGTGCAACCATCGCCTTCACAAAGAATGACCTCCTACTTGGCGAAACCAGGCATAACCGACCCCTGTACTTCACAGGGTATATCAAGGAAATGCCTATGCATAGAGTTCAGATCGACCCAGGTTCTGCACTCAACCTTATCTCCACATCGGCACTTGAAGAGTTGGGCATCCCACCCAGCAAACTGAGCCACACATCTGTATCTATCTTTGGATACGATGGGAGTACTCAAAGGCCTATCGGCAAAATCAGGTTCAAATTGCAGATCGGTGATCTTATCTCTGAGGTCACAGTGTATGCAATAAAGACCCCTTCATGCTACAACATCCTTCTCGGACGCCCTTGGATCCATGAGAATGGTGTTGTCCCTTCAACTCTACATCAATGCATCAAGTTTGTTGGCGACGACGGCATGATACATCGAGTCTTTGCAGACAGAAAACCCTTCAAAGGTAAAGAAATCCACTTCGCAGACTCACAAATGTATGAAGGTGAAAAAGAAGAAGAGGAGAAGCATACAGCATCCTTTGCCGAAAATCTCCAGAAAGATAAAGGCAAAGCTCCTCAACAATCACCGGAAGAAAACAAACCATCCGGTAAATCTGAAGAGAGCATGCAAACTCCCTTCATCATCTCCCTCAAATCTTCAAAGCCTTTGGTCATCACAACTAAAGTGAAGAAGGCAAAACAAAAGCCTGGGGGCAAATTTGTTGTCTCTTTCGTGTCTATCATGCAAGACACGGACTCGGATTCAGAGTCAGAAGACGACACATCGTCAAGCCAAGCTGACACTCAGCAAGTTCAGCCTGCTCTTACTCCAATGGAGACAACTTCTGACATAGAAGATCCTACGTCAGCTTCCTTCGTTGTTCCAGCAACTTCAATAAAGGAAAAGCCGATCTTATCCGGCAGCAAACGGGTTAGCAGAAGCTTTCAACAAGACACTCTGCAAAATCCTCAAAAAAATGGTCTCTAGTCACAAAAGAGACTGGAGCGACAAAATATCCGAAGCTTTGTGGGCCTATCGAACCACCGTTCGAGGACCAACCCATAGCACACCATTCTCCTTGGTCTATGGATGCGAAGCTGTCGTGCCCTTGGAAGTACAAATTCCTTCCTTGAGGGTATCCTTGCAAAATGACATGACTCAAGAAAGCAATGTCAAATTGCGGCTCCATGAGCTGGACAATCTCGATGAGAGACGGCTCGAAGCTCAACAAAGCATTGAACTTTACCAAGCACGTATGGCAGGATCTTTCGATAAAAAGGTCAGGCAACGCGCCTACAAAAAGAATGACTTGGTTCTTGCGGTAAAAAGACCAATGGTCTTCGCTCACAAGTCCAAAGGCAAATTTGAGCCGAAATGGGAGGGACCCTACGTCATCGACAAAGTTTTCTCCAATGGCGCATACGCACTCCTAAACATGGAAGGTGACAGATGTATGCTGCCCATCAATGGCAAGTTCTTAAAGCGGTACTACCCTTGAAGACTTACCCAACTGGGTAAGAGCAATGCCTGTATGGCCAAAACCGGTTTCCAGGTACACGCTCGCTAAACCCACCCTTTTTTAGAATTTTCATATCAAATGTTGAAATTTCTAGAAATCTAAAACAATGCTTACTTTCATCGTTTCATTGTTCAACAAAAAAAATCCAAGTTTAGGAACCTTTCCCTAACTTGACCAAAATTTTCAACCCTTGAACCCAAAATTCATGGTTTGAAACAAATCCGGATTCAGGGATTTCCACCCTAGTCCACCCTGCCTTTTACCGCCAAAATGGTTTTAGGTCAAAATTTATGACCCTCGTGTCTTTAAACAACAAAAAAAATGGTTTTTTCAAAAACCCGCGAGGAAGCGACGCTTAGTCGATACTCGCACAAATCGGAAGTAAACGAACCACGTTCGACACTTCCAAAAACGCAGGGAAGCGACATTTCGTCGATACTTGCAAAATCCAAAACTGTGGAGATGCAACATTTCAGTTGATATCCACAACCCAAATTTCAAAGGTTAAAAAAAAAAAAGGAAACCTAAAAAACTGTGGAGACGCAACATTTCAGTTGATATCCATAACCCAAAGGTTCGAGAAAACCACAAATTTCAAAAATCGTGGGGAAACGACATCAAGTCAGTACCCGCAAAAACCAAAATTTTTGAAAAGCAAGGATGCGACTTTCCATCGATACTTGCACCCAAATCCGTGAGGATGCGACATTCCATCGATACTCGCAACCGAATGAGCAAGGATGCGACATTCCATCGATACTTGCAAGAACATTCAGCAGGGGAGGCGACTTTTAGTCGATACTTGCATTTTTTGAAAACCAAACCGGCTATAAATGCCATCAAAACAGCTATAAATGCCACAAACCGGCTATAAATGCCATCAAAACAGGCTATAAATGCCATAAACCGGCTATCAATGCCACCAATAACAAAACCGGCTATCAATGCCACACAAAAAAAAACTTGGATTTCAAAAAAAACCCGGCTATCAATGCCACCAAAAAAAAAAACCGGCTATCAATGCACCAAAAACTGGCTATAGATGCCACACAAAAAAAAAAAAAAAAAACTCGGCTATCAATGCCACAATAAAAGCTGGCTCTCATGCCAAAAATTGGCTTCCATGCCACAAACAAAAACCTGGCTTTCATGCCAAAACAATCACTTGACAAAAAGATTTTCCACAAAATGACAACCTTTTGATCAAATCCCATTTAGCAATTACTTTTATCACAAAAAGATTCAAGTGAGCGTAGGGATAACAAAAAGAGAAAAGCATCCCATTTAGCAATTACTTTTATCACAAAAAGATTCAAGTGAGCGTAGGGATAACAAAAAAAAGAAAAGCATCCCATTTAGCAATTACTTTATCACAAAAAGATTCAAGTGAGCGTAGGGATAACAAAAAAAAAAGAAAGTGTTCACAAGCACTACAAAAAAAATAATAACAAAAAAAGAGTACCAAAAAATACATGTGGTACCAAAAAAAAAGTGTTCACAAGCACTACAAAAATAAGTACAAAAAAATACAAGTGGTACCAAAAAAAAAGAAAAGAAGGATGGTTTATGTATTACAGGAGCTCAATCAAAAATGGTCTCCAGCCAAGAGTTCAGCTCCCCAAGCAAACTTTTAGCCTCAGCCGTCAAGGATTCCAAGGCACGCTTCTTCAGGAAACTGCCATGAGTATGCTGGAGTGGGCTGTACCCCTTCTCTTCACACCAGGAAGCTTACCTCGACAGTTTGCCATTGTTCATCCTCATCAGATTCCTTTTGAGAACCCGTTCGGCATCTGCAACCTGGTGAATCAGGGCACTCTCCCTGTCGCGAGCTTTCTATTATGGCAGTCCACTTGGAAGCGACTTGTGCCTGCAAATGCTCAAGACGCTTCCTAGCCTCATCGACCTCCCTGTCAAGGATGTTAAGGTCATGTGTCAGCCTGATGATGGCTATCTCTTCTAAGTTCCTCTTTCGGACTGCCTGCTTCCTGCTTTCTGTAGCCTCATCCAGTCAGACTTAGCCTTATCAGCAGGGTCCAGGAACATCTCCTTGAAGAACTGGTCATCAGCCAAACTCACGGTCTCAAACCACTTGTCACCCAGTGCAATGATCCTATCAACGATCGCCCTGGCACCTGTGACAATCCAGACCAGCCTCTTCAGCATCACTGAGAATCTCCTGCACATGCTGGATCATGCCAAATCCGACTTCCAAGTGCCCAGAAAAGAGAGTCTCAATCCAAGAGCTCACAACTCGCACCACCACCTTCCTTCGCAAAAAGAAGAGATGGCCCAGCTGAGGATTCGCCCAACTCCGTTGGTCGGCTACTCATGTCATCATCTGTCGAAAGAGTAACAAAAGAACTCTTTCCAGCTGAAGCTGCTCCTGCTCGGGAAGGAATCTCAGCGCGAGGAATCTCCTCAATATTGTCAGAGCTGGTCCCAGGAATCTCTACCTCTGGATCAACCTCTGGCATCTCTTGCTCTGGAAGCGACGGATCCTCCTCTGCCACTTCAAAACCTGCAAAGGAAACACAAAAAGGTATGAGTATGACCCTGTTTGAAAATCATTATCAGAGTTATAACTATAAAATACCTTATTCGACGACTGGCGGAACACTTTCTTCCTCCATGAACTCATCGAAAGCATCATCAACATTTGCGTCCATCGATGGTTCAAAGTCATCAGAACCCTGTGGCAAGTCAGCTGGCAACAAAAAATAATGTGTTAGCAAGCCAATTCAACAAACTAAAAAAAAAAAAAAAGAGCAAAAGAAGTCGTACCAATTGGAGATTCTGGATCTACTCCAGAGTCCCCAGGTGCCTCAACAGGATCCATCACCACCTCATCGGTTGGGACCTCAGGCATCACCAAGTCTTCCTCTGCTAAAAAAAAAGAAGAAAAGCAGAAACAAGAAGCAAATCATAACATGGAAAAAATCCCATGAAAAGAAATGGAAAGAGAAAAGGAAGAATCATACCTTCACCGACGGTCTCTTCTTCTCGGCTTCTCTTCTCTGGAGGCTCGTCAGCATCCACTGGCACATCCTCATTGATAGTAAGAGGAACTTCCAAGTTAGGAGAGTCCTCATGCTGCCCCTTGCTGCGATGATGACTCCTCCTCCTCTTACTTCTGCGGGCTCGCTTCTTAGAGGAAACCTGCCCCGCTGTCAGAGTCAGGTTTGCCACTCGACTCATCACTGGATGGTCTGCTCTTGCCAGTAGACTCCACAGAAGCTTGCCTCTGTGCCGCTTGCATCCAAGCGCCAAGTTCGGCTTCCTCCTGTTCTAGCTGCTCCAAAGCTCGTCAGGTATTTCTCGAACAGCTTCAGAACCGATGACGCCCTGGTCACCGAGAAAGCCTATCTTGTGCTTCTCTCCAGAAGGAAGGCCCAACTTCCTCTCGCCGGATGCCATCCGACTTTCCAAGGCCCTTTCCAGATGCCAGCTTCACATCAAGCTCCTTCCTGGAAAGTCCCCGATATGCCGAGAAGCTCTCCGCGAACCACTTCGCAAAGCCGGCAGCCCGGGAAGTCAGCAACACAGGATAAGAAATCATGGCTGTAGTGTCTTCAGCACTATAGAAAGCCCATGCATTTCTCCCGTCCTGTAAGCCTCCAAAGCGCTTCACCATGCTTGAAGGCGCTCCAATAACACCTTGAGAAAAGCCAAGCTGCAAAGCAAAGTGAGAGGGTACATACGGCTGGATGTCGACGAAAAGATGTCTACGGTACACCATCGTGCCGACACGTATGCTGAAAAGCCACTCTCTCTCTGCATTTGTCAAGGAATAATGCCTTCCCGACCCCGCCCTGGTAGAGTCTCGGGAGGCACCAAAATCAAAAGCCTTCTTCCGCAACTCCGGAGAAAGCTTTACTGAAGATTGCCCCATCTCGACGTCCCTGAACCGTCGGATCCTCATACGGACAAACAAAAGTGATTCGGACACGGCTTTGCCCTTAGCCAGTCGAATCATCAGAGGATCATCATCCTGTGCAGCACCCCAGCCGATGGAAGCCAGGACAGTGGTATACATACCATGAATAAAAGATATGGGCTGAAAATACCCTATTCATGGGAAGCCCAAGCCGAACCAGAAAAGCAGCAGCCTGCAGTTCGGTACACAGGTAGGAGTAAAGAGCTGGCACCAAAGCAAGCTGCTCTCCAAACGCCATCTGACAAGCCGGGAAAATACAATGCGGCCTGATGTGCGTTCCATCTCCTCCAGCAAACACAGCCTCACCAAGCCAATAAGTGAGGTAAACAGCGAGATCTCTCCGCAGTGCAATGTCAGGACATATGGCGTTTGTACTTGCACAGAAATCTCTCAACTCTTCTTGCATGGCCAAGATCTTCTTTGGATCCTGAGCTCCAGTTTCCTGGGTCATGCTATCAGAAGGCTCCCTACTATCAAAAAAGTTGGGGAATGAAGAGCAAAAACTCTTCCAACTGCTGGATCTAACTTTCAAACCCCCCTTCTCCTTCAAAAAATCATAGAAGGCGACGAGCTGAAAGTATAGAAGCCTAAACTCCTCAGACTGCCCCTCGAGGACGCTGTCAATCGGCATAAACTCCTCATAGAGTTTGCCGAGGATGGGCAATCCAGTAATGACGCTCAGCTCCTTCAAAGAAAAACCAATCTCACCATTCGTCACAACGAAGGTATTGGTTTGTGGGAGGAATGACTCCAGCATAGCCATGAAGGCCTCGTCGGAAAAGATCACGGTCTCCCTAAAGGAGCGGACCGCATCATAAATCCCGGCTTCCTTCAAAACGGCGCCACCAATCAGCAGGACGCGATCAGTCCATGACTTCCACTCGGAGTCAGCATTGAAGCGGCCACGAAGTCGGAAAGGCTTGATCCGATTGCTGCCGTCACCGCTGAAAATACCAAGGCCCACCGGTCTCAAATCGACCGACGGATAATCAGAGCCCTGGTAGCCGCTGGATGGCATCAACAGGTCCATGTCAACAGGCGACCTCTCCGTATATCCAGGAGAACCGCCAACGAAAACCCCGGTCTTGATTACATTTGTCCTTCTCAACCCAGCTTGGGGATCTTCCCTCTTAGGACACGTGGGGGCAAGGCTCAGAATCGAGACGGTGCGATCAAACGTCGACCGGGTAGCAACAGTCTTCTTCTCACCATCTGCTGTGAAAGAAAACTGAAAACATCTCCTCTGGTATGTCATGTCATCAGGGACTGCATCACCAAAGAAGAAGGTAGGCTTGGGCAAAACGCTCTGATCTTCCATCACCCATGGACGACTGCTTACCATGATCTTATAGAATTCCTCTCCCTTGAGAGCAATCAGTCGCTGCCTCATCTCATCTCTGTTGAGGGAGTCGCACTCTTCCAGATTTCTCTCAACATACTGGACCTTCTCAAAAGCCTGCTGAACGGCCGGATTAGAAGATCTAGAAGATCGACGAGGTACGCTTGTAGCAGGCTCTTTACCCTTGTTCGCTATGGAGGAACCACCTGAAAAGGATGGAAAAGAAAAAGATCAAACATCAAATGACAGAATCTCGCTAAAAAAAATCTGGCGAAATTTTGACATGATGACGGGGCAATTCTGAAGAAAAGGAACTATCCCGAAAGAAATAGAAAGCTTGAAGATGGGCTCAACATCGCTGCGAGCTCCGAAACTCCAAACTTTCGAAACCTCAAAGTCTCCCAAAAATCAGGAAGGGCTCAACATCACTGCGAGCTCCAAGTTCCCAAATTTTCAAAAACTTTCAGGTAATGCTATCACATCATGCTACAAATTTAATTTACAAATTAAAGGCATGCATGAACATCTTGGTTTTGCGAAAAAAAAAAATGCATTATCATGATGAGCAAAAAAAAAAAAAAAAAAAAAAGAAAAGAAAAGAAACTTTCTCTAAAAAATAGAGGGGAAAGAAAACAAAAACAAAAAAAAAGAAAGAAAAGAAACTCTCTCAAAAAAAAAAGGGCAGGGAAAGAAAAAAAAAAGAAAAAAAAAAAAAGAGGGGCTGGCCCACAGGCCGTGGCCCACAGGCCACGTGGCCGTACGGCCAGATCCGTACGGATCTGTCCGTACGGCCCACACAAAAAAAAAAAAAACAAACATGAAAAAAAGAAGAAAAGAAAAGAAAAGAAAGCAAAAAAAAAAAAACCCGTGTAAAAAAAAAAGGGGGCAAACACGTGAAAAAAAAAAAAAAAAAGAGGAAAGAAAAGAAAGAAACAAAAAAAAGAAAGAAGAACTTTATTTTTCCTACAATGGAGTTTTCTTGAAAAAAAAGGGAGAACTTACTTGAAGCCATTGATGGAGAAGAAGAAGAAAAGTCTTGAAGATCTTGAAGAAGAAAAGCTTTTGGTCTTGAAGCCCTCTTGAGATTATTGCAAAAGAAAGTAATAAGAGCAAGAGATCCAACCTTCTCCTTGCTTTTATAGAGGAGAGCAAACCAAAGAAGGAAAGAAGAAAGAGGTAAGTGTCACTAATTAGTAACCTTACCAAAAGAAAGAAATTAGAAAGATTCTTTCCCAAAAGAAAGTTATCTTGAGGGATTCTCTCCCAAAAAGAAATCAATGAGAGATTTTCTCCTAAAAGATATAATCTATGACGGATTCTTTCCCAAAAGAAAGATATCTTGAGATATTCTATCCCAAAATAAAGGGATCATGAGAGATTCTCTCCAAGTAAAGATATTCTTAGATATTCTCTATCCAAATGAGATATTTTTGGATATTCTTTACAAAAATGACACCATATGAGATCTAAGCCATTTCAAAAGCTTAAGGTCCCATGGGTTAGCCCATATGAGCCAGGTTTGACCACCTAGGCACACAAAAAAAAAAAAAAAAAAAAAGAGAAATTTTTTGGGCTTTTAGTCAAAGAGAAATCCCTCTTACCAAGAGCATACAAAAACGGTTCCATGCCTCTTTTGAGTTGATTAGACCATACAAAAGAAAATTCCAAGCCCCATGAGCTTCCAAAAATCAAACCATCTAGCCTCATCTACCAAATTGAGCCAAAATCTCAAAATTGACATTCCATAAAAATCAAACCAAATCCTGGTCCCCTAACTTGCCACATACAGCCTGTTAGGTCACAAGACCAAAACCAAAAACCAAAACCTGATCTCCTAACTTGCCACATACAGCCTGTTAGGTCACAAGATCAAAACCAAAATTGATCCCCCAACATTCCACATACAGCTTGTTGGGTCACACGATCAAAACCAAACCCGACCCCCTAACCTGCCACATATAGCCTGTTAGGTCACAAGGTCAAAACCCAAATCCACATCCCTGATGTCATCTTCAAAACTTTGCCTCGAGATGGTACGTGATCCCTTTCACCACCATAAAATTCCCCTGGAAGCTCAAAAGGCTACAAATACCAAAAAGAAAGACTGCTCAAAGACTCTTGGTCAAGTCACAGGCTCTCCTTCAAAAATCTCTTCGAGGCACATCGACTACAAAAGTTAAGCAACTCGCCGCTGTACCTCGAGGGGGCATTTGTTGACACCAAAAATGTCACTTTGCCTCATCAAGATCCAAAGAGCTACATGAAGTCGCAACCTGCCATAAATAGGCAATGCTGCTTCCAAAAATCAAATCTTGTCAGAATCAAACAAAAAACTGCAAGATTCTTCCAGACAGCCAAAAGAGGAGTACACAAGAAGTTTCGGGCCATTTCAAAATCATTTGGCCTAACTTCGCTTCTCCGACAGCCGAAAAGGAGCTCTCGGTGACAAAAGCTCTCCGGGACCATGGTTTCCAAGACAGAGCCTATGGATCATCTTAAAATGACTCCAATAGGTTCCCTGTCAAATTTCAAGTCAATCGGACATCGGTTGACCGCACATCAAACCGCGACATCTTCATCGCGACAAAAAGCAAGTCTACAGGTGATAGGACCACAAACGGCTTCAAAACTCAAACAAAAGCCTATGGTTGGTCTTATTTATTGCTCAGGAGGCTTCACACCAAATTTCAGGTCATTCCGACATCGTTTGACCCAGTTTCAGCTTCTGACGGAAAATCGGCAGCTCTGCGCGACAAAGTCTTCGGCTTTCTCAGGAAATTGGAAACTTTGCAAAATAAAATGCAAGGATTCTCATCAGGTTTCCTACAAAGAAATCAGGCCAATAAATGGTCAAAATGTCAAGGAAAAGTACAGAAGAAAAAAGAATAAAAAAAAAGCAAAAACGGACGCAAAACGGGACACGAAAGGGGGAAAACCCCCCAGGGTCGCAGACCCCTGCGACCCTGGGCCAGGGTCGCAGGCCCCTGCGACCCTGGCCCAAGGTCGCAGGCCCCTGTGACCCTGGGCCAGGGTCGCCGGCGACCTTGGACCCCGGGGTCGCCGGGAAAGCCCCGGAAACCCCGGTTTTCGCCGTTTTTTCGCGATTCGAAGAGCCCAGCCTCTGGTACTTTCCAAAATTCATGCTTTTGAGACACCAAGTCCTCTGACATTCGTCCGAAACACGGGTCAATCATCAAGAGTATCGAAAACAATATTGATCGCCACCCGGTCAACCAAAAAAAGTGTGCTTTCTACCCGACCGATCGAGAAATCGACAGGACAGATGGCACCGACCCGCTGTTGGCAACAAACACCTGAAATTACATGATCATCTGATGTCGATCTACATGAAGATCCATCGATGATCATCAACAGAAGAATCCCAAAAGACGTGGCACGGCCCACGACTCTTCAGCTGCTCGGCGACCACTTAATGCGATTAATTGACTAACTTTATTACAGTCATTAATCCATTTCTTTGGACGGCCCAATCAGAAGCAAGCATTCGGGAGTTACAAGTCAAGAAATTCATGGCATTTAACCCATGAAACTCCTCCCATCATGGCGATTAAAGGCGATTAAATGCCCTCAATCTCCTCCGGCCAATCAGAAGCCAAGAAAAAGGAGTTACAAAATAAACAATTCAATTTTGTAACTCCTCCCATTATGCGACTTAATGACAATAAAAGGCCATAAACCCACCTAAAAGGCTACCTAAAAGCCTATAAATAGGAGGGCTCTCCAAGAAGAAAAAAGATCATCGAACATCAATAAAAAAACAGACACACACACAACGATCAACAGACAGCAGACAGAAATCCAGAGAAAGAAAAAAAGAGAGAAAACTCTGCGGAAATTCTACACCGGCCACCGCAACAAGGTGACAAAAGTCCCTTGGGGGGTACCCCCCCCCCCAAGGTCCTTGCCTTCTCCTCCTGCCTCCAATGGCTTAGATATGGCTTTTCAGCCCGTCTACTCGGCTTTTTATTGGACATAGGACCTTCCTTTGGTCTTTGTCCTCTAAAAACCCGAGGTTATAGCCAAGCCAAGCGAATCAATAGCATCTTCTGTTCTCATCTGCATGGATGATGGCGAAGCCCACATATGGCTTGCGACCGTCAATCTAAACGAGTCCCCCACAATCTCCTGAGAAGTTAGATCCTCCTTTTCTTGCTTTTCATTGTAGTTTGTATTTTTTCAAAAGAGACAAAAATCACAATTCTTGTCTTTCATTGTTGATAAGGATTGTAAATCGGCTATAAACGCCAAAATCGGTTATAAACGCCAAAAATCGGCTATAAACGCCAAAATCGGCTATAAATGCCAAAAAATCGCCTTTCACGGCAAACAAAGAAAAATGTCTCTTTTCTTAAATATATGTGCAATGGAAAACTTGAAAGAAGTTGATTTCCTTTTTACTTGCGAAGGTTGATCTCCGGATCACCACTTGCAATTCCAAGTAAAAATAGAAAATCTGGCACACCCACAAAAAAAAAAAGAAATGTTGATGCACGCCCCCCATTGCCCCCCGGTTACGAAAGGGTCGGAACCAAACGGATTCCCACGTCCGCCGACCTCGGTAGGAACCCCGGGCATCCGGGAGCGCGGTCCATCATCTGAAAGGGTGGTTAGTTGGTAGGAATTTTCTATGTCCCATGTAGGCAAACTTCCTTCCATATTTTAGCCACACCGAATCAGTTCCTTCACTACATATAGGACAACCATACTTACCTGCAGTCCTACAACCCGACAAATGACCATATGCTGGAAAATCATGTATAGCCCATAACAAAATTGCTTTCATTGAAAATATACTCTTAGTGTGAGAATCATATGTTATGGCTCCGGTGGACCACAATTCTTCTAGCTCAGTGATCAATGGTTGCAAATAAACATCAATGTCATGTCTTGGACCTTTCTTTCCGGGGATCAATAATGCTAACATGGTGAACTCTTTCCTCATGCATAGAGATGGTGGAAGATTGAACGGAAAAATCATAACGGGCCAACAACTATAGGAGTTGCTATTGTTCCCAAAAGGATTGAATCCGTCCGTCGCCAGTCCCAAGCGAACATTCCTTGGTTCAGCAGCAAAGTCAGCCCATTTACGATTAACCTGTGACCAACAAGAATAATCCATTGGATGACGCATTATTGCTTGATTTTGAACTAAACTTGCATTTGCGTGCCATGTCATACTCTCTGCAATCCACGGTACACTATACATTCTTTGCAACCGTTGTGTTAATGGAAAGTATCTTAGCTTCTTCCATGGCAAGCGTTTGTATCTTGGCTTCAAAATGTTCCTCGGTTGCCACCTGCTTACACCACATGTAGGACAATTGTTTCTATTTTCATGCTCTCTCCAATAAAGTATGCAGTCATTTTTACATGCATGGATAATCTTGCACTCCATACGTAAAGAATTGATCATCTTCTTGGCAGTGTATGTTTTCCCAGGCAATGTGTTCTCGCTTAGTAGAATATCTTTGATCAGTTCCAACAACTCTGTGAAACTCTTAGTAGACCATTGATGTCTAGCCTTCATGCTCAACAAATCAACCGTCACCGACAACTTCGTATGTTCAACTCGGCATGAAGGATATAATGGTCTTACTGCATCCTCCATCAGCTTCTTGTACCGAATATTCTCTGGTGAATCCTCTTGTCCTTCAACAAAACTTTGATCATTAGCTTCATCGGGGCATATAGACGTACTACCCCCTACATTAGATTCAGGATCATCCTCATTACGAGCACGTCCAAATACGTCATTCACCATATCAACCATTCTCGGGAACAAATCTTCATTATTAGTACCTGCTCCTACGTTTACATGACTTCGGGGATGGAGTTCTCCATGGTGGATCCATGTTGTGTAAGTCTTATCCATACCATCACAAATTAAATGCGTATGAATTTCTCCTAAGGTCTTTTTATCTCTTATCAAATTGCGACATTTGACACAGGGGCAACAATACCAATCATCATCCCCTAATTCATCTTTATTAGCTCTTATGAACTCAATGAATGATTCAACCCCTTCTAAGTATTCAAAAGAATTTCTTGGCGCTTTCATCCATTCCTTGTTTAGGGACATGTTCTGAAATATCAAAATCATAGAGTGTAAGGTGCATTAAAAAGGTAGAACACAAGTACAACTTATACAAGTATCTTGGACTCAATTACAAAAGCAAATGAAATTGGAAAACCATTACATCTTCAGGCTCAAAATTTGGATGCTACGATTATAGGACAAGAAAATTAGAGAAAATGAACTAAGGAGTATTAAGTATTTCTAAATTAGAGAGCAAAATTAGTGGCCTCAGAATTTTTTTTCATTTTTTTTTGTGATGAATCCTACTATGCAGCTTCTAGTTTTCAAGTAAAGGAGCTGCCCTAAAACCATTTGCCTATAGCACATCATGATGTGCATGTTCATGAATAGAATAATGCTTCACAACCATCTGTCCATTGCCACAGTCACATGACCACATCACAACAGACATAACACATAAAGAAAATAAAAAAAAAATCTGCAAACATGAAAACACATTTACATAAATTTAAAAAAATCATACCCTTTGATGGTTGTAGAAATCGTGAGCAAATATAGGGTTGCAAAGATTGAGCAGAGAGAGGATTGCAAACCTGAGGGAGAAAAAAAGAAAAAAAAATAATAGAGATGAGGAATCGTTGGGGCATACCTGACTTTTTTTATTTTTGCCCAAACTAAAAGAAATAAGTGGAGGAGAGAGCTACAAGTGTTATGGAAAAATGAAACACTAATAATGCAAACCTGGGCATACTTGATAAGAAAATGGGTGATTTTGGCTCCACTTAATTAGGTCTAGAAGAAGTGAGTAGAGAGAGAGAAGGGATTTAAAGTAATAATACATGGAAATAAACCCAAACCTGATCTTTACAGTTATTGGCCAGGCCAAAACCGTGAGCAGATTTTTAATTCCATAGCTTTTATTTAAACTGTACTTTAGGTCTAGATGGACTTTGTAGTTTCTAACTTCGTGTTGTTACTTTTGGCTTGATTCTGAAAACATTAAGGAGGGCTAGTTGTGATATATATGTTTCAGCTGTGATTTTGAATCCCATTTTATCTTCTTATTTAGGATATGGAATGTTTATTGAAATGGTTGAATGTATTGAAACAGGACAGTCCATAAGAATATAAAAAATCGAGCACATGGAAAGCACTACATACACAAAAAAAAAAGATTAGCAGCATCGGAGCTCAAGGACTATGGCAATTAATTATTGGTAAGTAACTACCGCACCTTAAAAAGTGACTGCTTTGTGGATCCTTAGTCCAGTAACTAACAGAGACCTTAAAAAGAAGGGAGGGTGGGTGGGTGGGTGGGTTTTCCTAGGTAAGAATACCACTAGCACCTCTTAGATCTAGCCCTCTCTTTTCTGCTAAAACTAGATGTGCTTCTGGTGCTTTCGTTCCTTTCTTTTCTTTTCTATCTTTTCTTCCAAGAAGCTAGTAGGCTGCTCAGTCAGCAATCTCGATTGCTTTTTGTGACTCATTTCATTCGAAGTCCCCATCTTTAGTGTGCTTCCGTATGGACCATTCCTTCTTTTCATTTCCGATTCCAGCCTAGAAGTTCTTGAGTCAACCTTAATTGAAAATGGAACAATCATTCACTAGTTCGTGACTGATGGCATGTTAAGATGGATGTGTGAAATTACAAGTTAATATTAAACTTGGAATGATTACATAAAAATAAACCAACACATAGCTTCGATAGAAGAAAAAAGGAGTGTCGTCAAAGATGGTTTGGACATGTTTATAGGAGGCCGAAAATACAATCCGCAGTTGACGAGAAAAGGCCAACACCTCTTAACTGTACTGCCTTAAACACAATCAAATAATGACCGCTGGCTGTAATTTCTAGATTATAATTCAGCAGACTAGAAAATTTTAGAAATAAGAACCTAGGGTGCTAGAGCTTTAACAAGTTCAGGATGTTATGGATTTTGAACTGAACTTGACTACCAGAAATTTCCTTCAACTCTATAGTCGACTGGCCCAATTTAGTATGTTTTTAGTGATTACTAGGTAGATGGTGTTGACATGAGGCTAAAGATGATCCATTTAGCAGTCACTATTGGATCAGGATCTTCTTGCAAAAGGTTCTCAGGGAATTTCTGTTCTAGAGGGCAGTAAATCAGGGGAGGTGCAGAGTGCCTGTATAATATCCTAAAACAAAACCTTCCACATTAAAAACCAGAATATTGGAATATGAATCAGTCATTGGTTGCAAAATCTGAAAGCCCAGAAAAGTTCTTTGTAGTTGTCTAACAAGAAGAAAGAAGAGTTATTATAGGATGCTGACTTGTTTCTTAATGAAATCTCTCCTTTCTACCAAAAAATAAAAATCACTACCCAAAGACGTACTTGTTAGAACAACGTACATGATGATGTGGTTGATCAGGCTATGCTGCAATGATAGGAAAGCCCACCCTTATTGATGGATAAGGCTATGCTGTGGTGATGATGTAGACAATTGCATCACCCTCCATTACTGTGATATGATTTAAAAGTTCAAATATTTGGGATTTTTATAGTTGACATGTTGTGAATTGGGTAGTTTGGGCTTTTCTTGGTACGTATTTAGTTTATGTTGATTTTATCTGCCTTTAGGTTGTTCAAATATGTGAACCTCAAATGTTTTTTATGCTTTGCTGATTACCATATTAGCAATGAGAAACCTATATATATTACCAATCTCTGTTTCTTAATGTCAAGTGATAAGTGAAGTAGTTTGATGGAGGAGTCTCTGCTTTTTATTATTTTTCATGCTTTCGTATGTTATGATTATGTTGTTAATTTCCACTTGTATTATATCAGAAATGAAGCTTAGATGACAGTGCATTTAGGCATCTGAGTTCGTGGCCTTTTCACAATGGATTTTTAATAAGTTGTGTCTTCAGGCTCAAAATCTGGATGCTGTGATTCTATGATGAGAAAATTTGAGAAAATGAACTAAGGAGTATTAAGTATTACTAAATAGTGAGTTTTCCGACATGGCTGATATGCCTACACAATATATGATTGTATTGGTTCAATCAAATTGGCATGGTAATGATTGTCACCTGAAGATAAAATATAAGATCACCATAAGAAGAGATGATTTCACACCAGTCATGGATAATTGTTTTGACTTGGCTGGCTACTTTATTGATTTGACGCCCTACAGCTTTTGCTCACCATTCAGTTATTGGGTTGTCAAAATCATGCCCCTTGGGCTGTTGCTCAGTGGGCTAGAGACATGAGTGAGAATTGAATCCAAAATATAGCGAATAAATAAATTCACACTATAAATTTTCACATAGTACAGATGAAGCAAGATATTCATTCCCCATTTCCTGCATGACTCCCTTGAATTAACAGAGTATAAACTGGGAATTCTGCACTGCTAAGCCTGATACACATTGAATAAATGAACGGAATGCATGCCAAATACATTTTAGCATCTAAACTTGTAGTCTTGGAATAAATGAAAAGGATTGATCAAGATTTGGCTCGGCCGGGCCAGGCCAAAACATGATCTGGCCCATGAGCAACCAACCCTACTAGACTGGCCTGATGTGTGAATTGATATCTTTATAAGTTTTGGTTATTGTATAAGGAGTTTTTCTTCTTAATATACAGAAAGTAAAAATGGCAAATCTTTATTTCTAGTTGCTCCTGCATTGTTTTAGATGCAAATAAAATAAGAAATAATTTAGCACTTTCCATTAATATAAGCAATCAACAACAGACCTGATATTGGCTAAGTGGCACCGGTATTATCGATGGATGCTCATGTTTTCAATAATTATGTAGCTAGGGAATGACACAACTCAGATACATATATACTTGGAAACCTTTTAGGTTCAAAGCTCAATCTATAAAACTTTTACATTCAAAGTTCAATCTATCTGGCAATCAAAAAAATGCATAACACCAACCAGCTGAACTCATAATGGCCTCAAATCCCATAGTTTTACACATGATAAAACAAGCAATTGTAACAATTAATTGAGTTGTTTGGATATCAATTAATTCAAATTTTAACAAAATTTCAGCAAACATAGTAACAAAAGTTCCATTGTACGGCCATGCCTGATAATGTAGAAAATAAGTAACAGCAACCATTAAACTGATTGTATTGAATTAGGAAATTTGCAGGGGTGTTGATAGGGAAGGTAAATGGAGAATGGAAATGTTGGGTCTAGAGCAGGTGCCCAGGCCTATACTGGGAATTGGGGCAGCAAGAGTGTGCAGATACAGAACAATGAAAGGTAAAGCTAATGCTACCAAATTCCAAATCGAACGGCAGCTTCTGCAGGGGGCTAATGGTTTCAGGTGGAGCAACAAGAGGGCAAGGATCGCTGCAGTAAGTGTGCAGAGAAACAACAGGAAAGCTTCATTTCAATTTAAAATGGGAAGACACAGGATGATGGTCCTGACAAGAGAGTAGGCTGGAATTGTCAATTTTTTCAGCACAATATCTAGTGGATCGGGAATGCATGGAAGCAAAATGGGGGTAGGGGGGTAAGAGGGAAGGAATGGCATTCAAAAGATTGTCAGCATGCAGTGCAGATTATTATCTGACGGGTAGGATGAATGATAACAAAGGACAAGAGCCAATACCATTGGATCAGAGAAATTCAGATTTCATATGGTTCTGGTGCCAACACTCTTGATTGATATCACTCACAAAGAGAATAAGACAAACAAGAAATACTGATTGGAATTTGATAAGGACAATTAATTGAGTTGTTTGGACATCAAAACTTGTTTTCAAAGCTTCCAAAATGGATTTGGATCCCTTGAGGCAAGTCCTCGTGGAATTCTATAAAAGCCTACCTACAAACTCAAGTGACAGAGGCTGTTAAGAAGAATAACTCATTGTAATTGTGTAGTGGTGCATAGGATTTATTTTTAATAATTTATAATTTAACCTAATCAACCCATTATTGTACAAGCTTTTATAACCATTCATAGCAATAGGAACCACCATATATAGCAAAATAACCAAAATCAGAATAACCTTATAGAATTCCATAATTGATCTCTATTGGACTTTCAATCAAACACTTCAAGTTCAACTTGGAATTGTAAAGGAAGGGGAAAAAACAGTGGCATCATATATTGATATACATACGTATAATGCCCCAATATATATTTTTTAAAAAGAACTTGATGCATAACTTAAAATGGAGAAAAACAAACCAACATATACATACATATGGTGCTAAATCCTATGCAAAACTGGCCCAAACCAACCTGATACATTGCAGCCACAGTGAATAACAACATTGCTTTTGATCACTCATTATTAGATTTCATATGGTGGAAATGGAAACTACTTGAATAGTGCAGATGGTCATGGGCACCAATATAAAGTTGATGCAATTAGATGTAACAGGTCTTGAAACCAAAACCCAATTGCTGATATAAGCTTATTGCTCTGAGAAGCAAGTGCTGATATATTATTTCTGTAACACATGGTGCTCCAACAGTGGACAAATTGACCCCAAGATTTTCTATAATCAACCATCAGTAGAAAAAATTATGCATCTTAAGAATGCAGCAGAGGATCCAACATAAAAAAGGGGACAACATAGGGTAGAGAGATGAGATGAGGAAACAAAAAACCCCCAATTAAAGAAACCCTAAATCCATAAAATCTCCAAATAAAAAAAAAACCTTAATCCTCATTGATGCATATATGTTAGAAACCTAACACTCAACAACATGAAAATAAAGAAAAACAATCAAAACCAGAATTTTACCTTGATTCAAAAACACTAAAAAACAATCAATGGGTTTAACAATGTAGCCTCGTCAGAATATTCAAGTCGACCATTTGATGTAGACCATTAGATCTTCCTAACATTAGTAAAAAAAAAAACATAGGTAAAACCTTAAAAGAAGCCCTCCATCTGTTCATTGCCACTGTCACACCACCGCCCATCACAATAGACATAACACAAAGAAAATAAAAACTAAAAAATCTGCACGATGAAAACACATTTACAATCTACATTTACATAAATTTAAAAAAATCATACCTTAAATGGTTGCAGAAATCGTGAGCAAATATAGGGTGACTGAGCAGAGAGAGGATTGTAAACCTGAGGGAGAGAAAAAAAATAAAAATGATAAGAAAAGAAAGAATAGAGATGTGTAATCGCTAGGGCATACTTGATTTTTTTTTTGTTTTTACCCAAACTAAAAAAAATGAGAAGTGGAGGAGAGACCTACCAGTGCTACCGGAAGAAGTGAGTAAAGAGATAAGGGAGCAACGACGAGACAGGGAAAGAGAGCAGCGGGTGAGAGAAAAGAGAAAGGGGGTGGGTTTAATTAGGTTTGGAAGGAGTTAGTAGAGAGAATGGAGAAAGGGCGGGATATGGAAAGAGAGGAACGCGCGGGTGAGAAAAAAAATAGAGGGAGGGGGCGGGAGCGGGTTTCATTGGAGATATAGTGGGAAAATTTAGATGAGGGTATACCACAGCTTAACAATGTGGTTTTTAAAAACAAGATGTAGCAGAAACAAACGATGGCAGTGGCTGTTGCTAAAAGACCCGTAAAGTGTAGTATTTTAACGTTCTTGGCGTAGTGATCTCTCTGCAGTGCAATGTCAAAGCAAATGGCATCTGTACTCGTGAAGAAACCCCTCAACTCTTCTTGCATGGCTGAAGTCTTCTTCCTGTCTTCCCGTCTCGTGCTATCAGAAGACTCCCTACTGTCAAAAAAGTTGGGGAACGAAGAGCCAGAACTCTTCCAATTGCTGGATCTTACTTTCGAGCCCTCCTTCTCCTTCAAAAAATCATAGAAGGTGACAAGCTGAAAGTATAAGAGCCTGAACTCCTCCGACTGCTCCTCGAGGACGCTGTCGATCGGCATGAACTCTTCATAGAGTTTGCCAAGGATAGGCAATCCAGCAATGGCGCTCAGCTCCTTCAAAGAAAAACCAATTTCACCATTCGTGACAACGAAGGTATTGGTTTATGGAAGGAATGACTCCAACATAGCCATGAAGGCCTAGTCGGAAAAGATCACGGTCTCCCTAAAGGCACAGACCGCATCAAAAATCCCGGATTCCTTCAAAACGGCGCCACCAATAAGCAGGACACGATCAGTCCATGACTTCCACTCGGAGTCAACACTGAAACGACCATGCAGGCGAAAAGGCTTCACCCAATTGCTGCCGTCACCGCTGAAAATGCCAAGGCCCACCAGTCCCAAAGCGACCGATGGATAATTAGAGCCCTGGTAGCCGCTGGCCGGCATCAACATGTCCATGTCGGCATGTAATTTCTCCACATATCTAGGAGGACCGCCAACAAAAACCCCGGTCTTGATTACATTTGTCCTTTTCACCCAGCTTGGAGGATCTTCCCTCTTAGAGCACGTGGGGGCAAGGCTCATAATTGAGATGGTGCGATCAAACATCGACCGAGTAACAACGGTTCTCTTCTCACCACTAGCTTTGTAAGAGAACTGAAAACATCTCCTCTGGCATGTCACGTCGTTAGGGACTGCATCACCAAAGAAGAAGGTAGGCTTGGGCAACACCCTTTGATCGTTCATAACCCAAGGACGGTCGCTTACCATGATCTTATAAAATTTCTCACTCTTGAGAGCGATCAATCGATGCCTCATCTTATCTCTCTTGAGGGAGTCGCACTCTTCGAGGTTTCTCTCAACATACTGGACCTTCTCCCAGGCCTGCTGAATGGCCGGATTGGAAGATCTAGCAGATCGACGGGGTACGCTTGTAGCAGGCTCTTTTCCCTTGTTTGTTCTGGAGGAACCACCTGCAAAGGATGGAAAAGAAAAGGATCATCATCATAATGACATAATTTCGCTAAAAAAAATCTGGCGAAATTTTGACATGGCTCCGGGGCAATTCGAAGAAAAGGAAAATACCCCGAATGAAATAGAAAGCTTGAAGATGGGCTCAACATTGGTGCGAGCTCCGAAATTCCAAACTTTCGAAACCTCAAAGTCTCCGCAAAATCAGGAAGGGCTCAACATTGCTACGAGCTCCAAATTCCCAAATTTGTAAAAACTTTCAGGTATGCTATCACATTATGCTACCAATTTAATTTACAAAAAATGCATGCAGAACATCTTGGTTTGCCAAAAAAAACATTATCATGATGAGAAAAAAAAATAAAAAGAAAAAGAAAACTTTCTCAAAAAAAAAGAGGGGAAGAAAGATAAAAAAAAAAGATCAGCAAAAAAAAAGAAACCAAAAAATGGGATTGGCCCACAGGCCACGTGGCCTACGGTCCACAAGAAAAAAACGTGCAAAAAAAGAAAAGAAAAGAAAATGCACTAGAAAAAAAAAGTGTAAAAAAAGAGAAAACACGTGGAAAAAGAAAAGGAAAAGAAGAAAAGAAAGAAACAAAAAAAATAAACACTTTACCATCCTGCTTTCTACAATGGATTCTTCTTGAGAAAGAGAACTTACTTGAAGCCGTTGATGGAGAAGAAGAATAAAAGTTTAAAGATTCTTGAAGAACTCTTGGTCTTGGAGCACTCTTGAAATTTTTTACAAAAGAAAGCAATAAAAGCAAGAGACCCAACCTCCCCTTGCTTTTATAGAAGAGAGCAAACCAAAGAAGGAAACAAGAAAGAGGTAAGTGTTACTAATTAATAATCTTACCAAAAGAAAGAAATTAGAAAGATTATTTCCCAAAAGAAAGATATATTGAGGGATTCTCTCCAAAAAAGAAAGCAATGAGAGATTTTCTCCCAAAAGATAAGAGATTTGATATATTCTCTCCCAAAGAAAGATATCTTAAGATATTCTCTCCCAAAATGAAGGGAACATGAGAGATTCTCTCCAAATAAAGATATTCTTAGATATTCTCTATCCAAATGAGATATTTTTAGATATTCTTTATAAAAATGACACCAGATCTAAGCCGGTTCAAAAGCTTAAGGTCCCATGGGTTAGCCCATATGAGCCAGGTTTGACCACCTAGGCACTAAAAAAAATAATAAAAAATGGGCTTTTAGTCAAAGAGAAATCCCTCTTATCAAGAGCATACAAAAATGGTTCCATGCCTCTTTTGAGTTGATTGGACCATACAAAAAAAAATAACGAAATTCCAAGCCCCATGAGCTTCCAAAAAATCAAACCATCCAGCCTCATATACCAAATTGAGCCAAAATCTTGAAACTGACATTCCACAAAAATCCAAACCAAATCCCGGTCCCCTAACTTGCCACATACAGCTTGTTAGGTCACAAGGCCAAAATGAAAAAACTAAAACTTGATCCCCTAACTTGCCCATACAGCTTGTTAGGTCACAAGTTCAAAACCAAAATCGATCCCCAACATTCCACATACAGCTTGTTGGGTCACACGGTCAAAACCAAACCCGACCCCCTAACCTACCACATATAACTTGTTAGGTCACAAGGTTAAAACCAAAAACCCAAAATCCGCATCCCTGATGTCATCTTCAAAACTTTGCCCCGAGACGGTACGTGATTCCTTTCACTATCATAAAATCCCCCTGGAAGCTCCGAAGGTCACTCTACCAAAAGAAAGACTGCTCAAAGACTCTTGGTCAAGTCACAAGCTCTCCTTCAAGAATCTCTTTGAGGCACATCGACTATAACAGTTAAGCGACTCGCTGTACCTCGAGGGGCATTTGTTGACACGAAAAAAAATGTGTCATTTGTTGGATATCGTGATCACTGAGAGGGGGGGTGAATCAGTGATTTCTAAAAACAGGTCCAATTCAACAACAAAACAAGTCAAACCACACAATGACACCAGATTTAACGTGGTTCACCAAAAGGCTACGTCCACGGATCAAAACCGCCCGAACACCGATCCGGTATAGGTCTGAATATATTTAGTCGCACCAACGACAAAGAGCACCAACCCTTGTGCTTTAGATAGCACCCACTATCTAGGAAGCACCGACTCCCCTTACAATTTATCTGCACCCACAGATAGGATTACCAAAACCCCAAACACCAAGCACCAACTTGATGTAAAAACAGAATAGAAGATAAACTCTGTCTACAGCCCTTCCCCTCTACAATTCTCTCTCTCTCAATCCCTTACAAATTGAAATTAAAGCATAAACAGAGAGACACTTAACTCATGGACGAATCACCATCTTCAAGAGCACATCCTCGTCCTCACTTGCTGTAGAAAGATGCAGCACAACAGCACACAGCACCAGCACTCTTCTTCTCTCCAAAACTCTCTCTCTTTTCTCTTCTCTTCTTTCTCTCTCTGGTGTGTCTTTAGAACGACCCATACATGCCTTTATATAGGTTATAGTAACCCTTAATTGTATTCAAAACAGGCTACAATTCGTTTAGAAAGAGTCCCAAACAAATTAGATAAGAATGCTGAATTTTCGTGCACAACTTCTAATTCTGCGCAACTCTGGTTCCCGTGCTCGGTCGACATCCTTGCCTGCTCGGTCGACATCATACACTGTCTGGAAATAGACATCTTTCGCGCTCGGTCGACATCCTGGGGTCCCGGTCGACCGAAGACACACTGTGTCACGAAAATAACTGAGAGGTGCCTGAATCTGTTTCTGCAGGTTTCTCTTTGCTCGGTCGACCGCATGGGATGCTCGGTCGACCGCATGCTCTGCTTCAGGAATTCTGAATTCCTGACTGTTTCAATTCTGATTCTTCTTTTCAGCTCTATCAACACTAGCCTACTTTCATCATGCTTGTGACAATGTGTTGACAATAATTCCAACTCAAATCAATACTTGAGATACTATCTTCTTCAATTCGTCAAAAGACTTTCAAGTCATCTCAAATTCCAACAATCTCCCCCTTTGGAATTGTTGGCAACACTATTGGAACTTCAACACTCACTTGGAACCAATTCTGAAATTCTGAAATATCAACCATGCACTGTCAACAATCTCCCCCTAGCTTTCATAGCATAACATCTCTCCTTGCTATCATAGCATAACATCTCTCCCCCTTTGACAACAAGTCCAAAGGGACCAAACCGAGGAGCGAATAGGATATTCAATGAATGCATTGCTCCCCCTTTCAAGCACAACTCCTACGGTTTAGGAGAGTGAGTAACTCCTAACTTTTTCCGGAGATACTCAAAGACTTCCTTTGGCAGAGGTTTCGTGAAAATATCAGCCACTTGCTCAGTTGTTGGAACATATTCCAACTTGACCTCTCCATCAGCAAATTTATCTTTAAGAAAATGATAACGAATTGCTACATGCTTTGTTCGAGAGTGCTGAACAGGATTCTTAGATATATGAATTGCACTCGTGTTGTCACATAGGATCGGCGTAGGATCCGTTGTAGGAACTCCTAGATCAGAGAGCATTTGCCGCATCCATAACACTTGCGTACAACAAGTTGCCGCTGCAATATATTCCGCTTCCGCTGTCGAAAGGGATACTGAGTCTTGCTTCTTACTATGCCAAGCAACTAATCTTTCTCCAAGATAAAATGCGCCGCCGCTAGTACTCTTGCGATCATCTACGCATCCAGCCCAATCGGCATCAGAATATGCAACAAGAGTGAAGGATTTGCCTTTGGGATACCAGATACCAAGCTCCATAGTACCTTTCAGATATCGAAAGATTCTTTTCACTGCTGTAAGGTGCGTTTCAGTTGGTGCTGCTTGAAAACGTGCAACCATACATACTGCTTGTAGAAGATCTGGTCTTGTAGCAGTCAAGTAGAGCAAGCTTCCTATCATAGAGCGATAGGTGGTATGATCAACGGACGAGGCCTTATCATCTTTGCTAAGCTTCGTGTTCGTTGACATTGGTGTGCTCACTGGCTTGCTGTCTTCCATATTGAACCGTTTCAGCATTTCCTTTATGTACTTCATTTGTGATATGAAGATGCCATGTTTCAGCTGCTGCACTTGTAAACCAAGAAAAAACTTTAGTTCTCCAAGCATCGACATCTCAAATTCTTTCTTCATCTCTTCAGCAAAATTCCTGCACATCTCCTCATCATTGCCACCAAAGATTATGTCATCAACATAAACAATGACAACCAGCTGTTTGCTTAACTCAGTTTTGACATACAGATTGCTATCAACCATTCCTTTTCCAAAACCAATCTTATGGAGATAGAGATCTAGCCTTGCATACCAAGCCCTTGGTGCTTGTTTCAGTCCATAAAGAGCCTTTTTCAACTTGCACACTAGATCTGAATTTTTGCTGATGAGAAAACCATCAGGTTGCTCAATGTAGACCTCTTCTTCAAGTAAAACCATTCAAGAAAGCTGACTTTACGTCCATCTGAAATACCTTGAAGGTTTTGTATGCTGCCAATGCAAGAAACATACGAATAGCTTCCAGACGAGCCACCGGTGCAAAGGTCTCTTCAAAATCTATGCCTTCAACTTGAGCATAGCCTTTACAAACCAACCTTGCTTTGTTTCTAATGACTTGACCATCTTCATTCAGCTTATTCCGAAAGACCCATTTAGTACCAATAACATTCTTATCAGTAGGTCTAGGAACAAGTTCCCATGTGGAGTTCTTCTTAATTTGCTCCAACTCCTCATGCATAGCTTTCAACCAACTTTCATCGAGACTGGCTTCAGCCACAGTCTTGGGTTCAATGGTGGACACAAGTGAGTAATTGCTAACTACACTTTGTCTAGTTTGAACGCCTGCCTTAGGATCTCCAATGATTTGATCCTTAGGGTGCTGCTCTACCCAAGTGCTGTGCTTCTTAGGTGTAGTATCTTCTGAGTCATCCTTTGATTTCTCAGAATCATTAGATTCAGCCATCTCATCATCATTCTCACTCGAGTCCTCATAAACTGGACTGTCATTATGAGTTGCATTCTTTGATTCAATATTCTCATCTATTCTCACATCAACACTTTCTATGATTTTTCTGGTTCTTTTGTTAAGACACCTATATGCCTTGCTAGTAGAGGAGTAACCCAGAAATATACCTTCGTCAGCTCTTTCTTCAAATTTGCCCGGATTTTGTTCGAGCCGCTTGATGTAACACTTGCTGCCGAAGACTCTGAAGTGCTTGACTGTTGCTTTTCTTCCAAACCATAGCTCATAGGGAGTTTTGTCTTCATGTGGCCTGATCAAGCATCGATTTTGAATGTATACAGCCGTATGAATTGCCTCTTTCCAATACTTGTCAGCCATCTTGCTTTCACTTAGCATCGTACGAGCCATCTCTTGTACTGTGCGATTCTTCCGTTCCACAACTCCATTTTGCTGTGGAGTTCTAGGGGCTGAGTACTGTCTTTGAATGCCATGATGTTCACAATATTTAGTGAACTCTTCAGATGTGAACTCGCCTCCACGATCAGACCTTAAAATCTTGATACGTTTTTCCAATTGATTTTCAACCTGTGCTTTAAACACTTTAAAACGATCAAGTGCTTGATGCTTATGCTTAAGAAACAATACCCATGTCATACGAGTATAATCATCAATGCATAACATGAAATACTTATCTCCATTGGTGCTTTGAGTTCGCATCGGTCCACAGAGATCAGTGTGCACTAGCTCAAGAGGTTTCTTGGAATGAAGCTCCTTTGACTTGAACATAACCCTCGTTTGCTTTCCCTTTTGGCAAGAGTCGCAAATGGGATTGGAAGGCTTTTCAACTTTAGACATGCCTCTTACAGCCTTTGAATTGCTAATCTTTGACATGATTGTTGGAATTTGAGATGCATTGAGTTGAATCTTGAAGCATTGGTGTGTTTGGTGTCTCAAGCATCAAATTGTATTGGAATTATTGTCAACACTATGTCTCAATCATGTGTTGAAAGAGTGGAAGTGATAGAGCTCAAGAAGAATGAAAAAGGAAAACAGTGAAGAAAATCAGTTTTTCCTGGTGCAGTGTACCCGGTCGACCGAGCTCCCTGGCAGGTCGACCGAGCATGAAGAAAGTGCAAAATCAGAGCTTACAGTTATTTTTTGACACAGAGGTCATCCGGTCGATCCAGCTCCTGGTGCGTTCGACCGAGCATGCACGAGGTCGACCGAGGCTTCCAGGATGTCGACCGAGCTCGGTTCCAGAATTTGACAACTTACAACTTTTTGAAAGTTCGTCAGGCGCCCAGTTCACCCGGTCGACCGAGGTCCCCAGCAGGTCGACCGAGCACACACAGACAGCAAGTATTGCAGAATTAGAAGTCTTTTGCTAAAAGTTAGGAATTTTTGGTAATTCGTTTGGGACTCTTTCTAAACGAATTGTAGCCTATTTTGGACACTCTTTGGGGTTGCTAAAACCTATATAAACACTCCTAATCTCGTTTTCAAGAATAAGCATCAAAGAAAGAAGAGTTTGAGAGAGTTTTGGAGAGAAGAGTGCTTGGAGAAGAAGGTGCTTGTGTCTTGCTGTTGTGGAGCAACTTTCTACAGCAAGTGTGGACGAATTTGAAGCCTCATGAAGATGGTATTTTCGTTCATAAGATAAGTCTCTCTTTTATGCTTTAAATTTCTATTTGTAAGGGATTGAGAGAGAGAGAATTGTAGAGGGGAAAGGGCTGTAGATCAGTTTATCTTCTTTGCTGTAATCATCAAGTTGGTGCTTGGTGTTTTGGGGTTTGGTGATCCTGTCTGTGGGTGCAGACAAATTGTAAAGGGAGTTGTAGCTTCCTAGATAGTTGGTGCTATCTGAAACCTAAGGGAGTCGGTGCTTCCTAGATAGTTGGTGCTATCTGAAACCTAAGGGAGTCGGTGCTTCCTAGATAGTTGGTGCTATCTGAATTTAAGGGTTGGTGCTCTTTGTCGTCGGTGCGACTAAATAAGATTCAGACCTGTACCGGATTGTTGTTCGGACGGGATTGAACCGTGGACGTAGCCTTTTGGTGAACCACGTAAAATCTGGTGTCAATTGTGTGGTTTGATTTGAAGTGTTGTTAGCAAGGACCTGTTTAAAAGAGATCACTGATTCACCCCCCCCTCTCAGTGATCACGAGATCTAACAATTGGTATCAGAGCGTAAGGTTTCCCTTGATAAGCTTAACACGCTAAGGGTGATCTTTGTCAAATCACATGGCAACCAGCACAGCGAATATGAAAGCACCGTTGTTTGATGGTTCTAATTACACCTTTTGGAAGATTAGAATGCAGGCCTTCATCAAATCTCTTGGCTATGACGTCTGGGAGACTGTCAGAGTCGGTTACAATTCTGCCATTGTACCCACTGATGCTGCAACGAAGAAGTTAGCAGACAACGACTCTAAGGCGCAGAATGCACTCTTTAGCGGCCTTGTTGACAGCGAGCTGATCAAAGTTATAGCATGCAAGACAGCCAAGGAAATCTGGGATAAGCTGAAAAGCATCCATGAAGGAGATGAGAAGATCAAAGAAGCGAAATTGCAAACTCATCGCTCCCAATTTGAGTCTCTTCGCATGGAGGATAGCGAGAATGTTGATTCTTACATGCAACGGGTGAATGAAGTCACGAATGACATTCGTGGACTAGGAGAGGAGATTAAAGAACCAGTCATCGTCAAAAAGGTTCTAAGATCTCTCCTTCCCCGGTTTGATTCTAAAGTCTCAGCCATAGAAGAAGCCAAAGATCTGAACGAGTTTTCAATGGATGAGCTGCATGGTTCTCTCACTGCCTATGAGATGCGCATAGGTAAGACGTCTTCATCGGATAGAGAAGCGGCCTTCAAAGTTCAGAAAAAGGCAAAAGAGATTGCTGGTCATGATTCTGATGATGATGAGCTTGAGGCTCAATTTATTAGAAGGCTGAAGAAAGGAAGCAATGGCAAGTATAAAGGGAAGCTACCCTTTAAATGCTTCAATTGTGGCGGTGTTGGCCACTTTGCTGCGAAGTGCCCGCTGAAAGAAGACAATGATAATGACTCCTATGTTGATAAGAGTAAATGGAAGAAGAATTTCAGAAAGAAGGGCAAAGCAAAGAGCTTCATCAGTCAGCATAATGACAGCACGTCTGAATCTTCGGACGATGATGAATCAGTCGAGGCGACTGAAGCACTCTTCATGGTTACTATTGAAGAAGACGATGAGCAAGAGCTGGAAAACGAAGAGGAGGCTGAAGTGAATCTTGAAGAAGAGCTCATTGCTGCACTTGAGGAGCTTAGCAAGGAGCGAAGATCAAGTAAGAAAAATCTGAAACTTCTTCATGAATCTGAAATTTCAGTTATTGCTTTGAAAACTGAATTAGAAGAGTATAAAAGAATGGTAGATGTCCTAGAAATACAAATCTGTACCAAAACTGAGGAAGTGATGAAACTTGAGAATGAAATCCTTGGAGCAAGGACTGAAAATATGCAAATGAAACAAAAGCTCAAGGAGTTTCAAGCTATCAATGGTACATTGAAGCTGAATGAAATTTTGAAAGTTCAAAGACCCCCTCACTTCAGATTTGGAATAGGATTTGAGAATGGAGAATCTTCTAAGGTTACACCTTCTGTAGAGACGGTGTTTGTAAAGCAAGTTACTACACCTTCCAATTCTGTGAAGCCCACACTGCCTAGAAAAGAGCCCATTCAAGTGAGAAAGGACATGAAGCCTAACCAGCCATATAAAAGATACAAATTTTATGGCTATTGTTATCATTGCAATAGGTATGGACATAGAAGGGCAGATTGTAAATTCTATGTGAGAAACAGCCCAGTTGTGAGAAGGAACCCTTTCTCAATCCTAAATAGCCACAATATTGAGTGCTACAAGTGTCATAATTTTGGACACATGGCTAGGGATTGTAGGCTGCCTACTGCTAAACCAATTCAGGTTGAAAAGAAACCCAAGTTAGTCAAAACTTGGAGGGCAAAGAAAAGTGCAGAAAAAGGCAAGAAATCTCTCATTGTGCAAACCGCTTTCAATGCACAAAAGAAGACAGCACCATGGGTCCTTGATAGTGGCTGTTCGAGTCATATGACTGGTGATAAAGAAAAATTCATCAAGTTACAGCACTATGAAGGTGGTTCGGTAAAGTTTGGTAACAATGATGGTGCCAAAATTGTTGGAAAAGGTGTTGTTCAGCTGATGGCAAACAAGATCAGATCTGAAGAGGTCTTATATGTGTCTGGATTGAGACACAATCTGTTGAGTGTGAGCCAGATCTGTGATAAGGGCCACGAAATTGTTTTTACAAAGAATGGGTTTGCTATCAAGAAGAGTAGCAACGGCAAAACAGTGGCTACTGGGTCAAGGACAGCTGGAAATCTTTACACCTTGTCAGATGGAGCTGAAAAGACATGCTTATTGAGTCGGTCAGAAGAGAGTTGGTTGTGGCACAAACGCCTTGGGCATCTAAACTTTGGCAACATGTCAAAGATTTGCAATTCAAAGGCTGTTAGAGGTATGGCTACAGTTGAAAAGCCTTCAAACCCCATTTGTGACTCTTGTCAAAAGGGAAAGCAAACGAGGGTAATGTTCAAGACGAAGGAGCATCATACGAAGAAACCTCTTGAGCTGGTACACACTGATCTCTGTGGACCGATGCGGACTCAAAGCACCAATGGAGATAAGTATTTTATGCTTTGCATTGATGATTTTACTCGCATGACATGGGTATTATTTCTTAAGCATAAACATCAAGCACTTGATCGGTTCAAAGTGTTTAAAGCACAGGTTGAAAACATGCTAGGGAAGCAGATCAAGACGCTAAGGTCTGATCGTGGAGGCGAATTCACATCTGATGAATTCACTAAGTATTGTGAACATCATGGCATCCAAAGACAATACTCAGCCCCTAGAACTCCACAGCAGAATGGAGTTGTTGAGCGCAAGAACCGCACTGTGCAAGAAATGGCACGCACCATGCTGGTTGAAAGTAAGATGGCTGATAAGTATTGGAAAGAGGCGATTCATACGGCTGTTTATATTCAGAATCGTTGCTTGATCAGGCCACATGAAGATAAAACACCTTATGAGCTATGGTTTGGAAGAAAAGCTACAGTCAAGCACTTCAGAGTCTTCGGTAGCAAGTGTTACATCAAGCGGCTCGAACAAATCCGGGCAAATTTGCAGAAAGAGCCGATGAAGGTATTTTTCTGGGTTACTCATCCTCTAGTAAAGCTTACAGATGCCTTAACAAAAGGACCAGAAAAATTATTGAAAGTGCTGATGTTAGAATTGATGAAAACCATGAGTCAAAGAAGGTAACTCATAATGACAGTCCAGTGTATGAGGACTCGAGTGAGATTGATGATGAAGTGGCTGAACCTGATTCTGAAAAGGCAAAAGATGATTCAGAGGATACTTCTCCTAGAAAGAAAAGTACTTGGGGTAGAGCAACACCCTAAGGATCAAATCATTGGAGATCCTGAGGCCGGTGTAAAAACTAGACAAAGTGTAGTTAGCAATTACTCCCTTGTGTCCACCATTGAGCCCAAGACAGTAGCTGAAGCTAGTCTAGATGAAAGCTGGTTAAAAGCTATGCATGAGGAGTTGGAGCAGATTGAGAAAAACTCCACATGGGAACTAGTCCCTAGACCTACTGATAAGAATGTGATTGGTACAAAATGGGTCTTTCGGAACAAGCTGAATGAAGATGGTCAGGTCATACGAAACAAGGCAAGGTTGGTTTGTAAAGGCTATGCACAAGTTGAAGGCATAGATTTTGAAGAGACCTTTGCACCGGTGGCTCGTCTGGATGCCATTCGTATGTTTCTTGCATTGGCTGCCTATAAAACCTTCAAGGTATTTCAGATGGATGTTAAGTCAGCTTTCTTGAATGGTTTACTTGAAGAAGAGGTCTACATTGAGCAACCTGATGGCTTTCTAATTAGCAAAAATTCAGACTTAGTTTGCAAGCTGAAGAAGGCTCTATATGGACTGAAACAGGCGCCAAGGGCATGGTATGCAAGGCTGGATCTTTATCTTCGCAAGATTGGTTTTGGAAAAGGACTAGTTGATAGCAATCTGTATGTCAAATCTGATTCAAGCAAACAGCTGGTGGTTATTGTTTATGTTGATGACATAATATTTGGAGGCAATGATGAGAATATGTGCAGGATTTTTGCTGAAGATATGACGAAAGAATTTGAGATGTCTATGCTTGGAGAGCTAAAGTTCTTCCTAGGATTACAAGTTCAGCAGCTGAAAAATGGTATTTTTATATCTCAGATGAAATATAATAAAGGAAATGCTGAAGCGTTTTAACATGGAAGACAGCAAGCCCGTGAGCACGCCAATGACAACGACACGAAACTTAGCAAAGGATGATAAGGCTTCGTCCGTTGATCACACCACCTATCGTTCTATGATAGGAAGCTTGCTTTACTTGACTGCTACAAGACCAGATCTTCTACAAGCAGTATGTATGGTGGCTCGATTTCAAGCATCACCAACTGAGACGCACCTTACAGCAGTTGAAAAGGATATTTTCGATATCTAAAAGGTACTATGGAGCTTGGAATATGGTATCCTAAAGGTAAATCCTTTACTCTTGTCGCATACTCAGACGCCGATTGGGCTGGTTGCGTAGATGATCGCAAGAGTACAAGTGGTGGTGCATTCTATCTTGGTGATAGATTTGGTAGCTTGGCCACAGCAAGAAGCAGGACTCCGTCTCACTTTCGACAGCGGAAGCAGAATATATTGCAGCGGCAACTTGTTGTACGCAAGTGTTATGGATGCGGCAAATGCTCTCTGATTTAGGAGTTCCAACAACAGATCCTACGCCGATCCTCTGTGATAAACACTAGTGCAATTCATATCTCCAAGAATCCAGTTCAGCATTCAAGGACTAAGCATGTTGCAATCCGCTATCACTTTCTCAAGGATAAAGTTGCAGATGGTGAAGTAAAGTTGGAATACGTTCCTACTACTGAGCAAGTGGCTGATATCTTCACAAAACCTTTGCCAAAGGAAGTCTTCGAGTATCTCCGAAAGAAATTAGGAGTTACTCATTCTCCTACACCTTAGGAGATGTGCCAGAAAGGGGGAGCAATGAATTCGTTGAATATCTTATTTGCTCCTAGATTGGTCCCTTTGGAATTATTGTCAAAGGGGGAGAAGATTATGCATGGAAAGGTTGATATGCATGTCATCTTGAGAAGGTTATCTGGAGATTGGTATCAAGTTATGCTGAGAAGATTATGCAAGGAAAGACTATATGCATGTTGAAGTTAGTCTTATGCTAAGAAGATGGAAATATGATAGCATGAGGGAGATGGAAGATTGGAATGAAAATTGCTATGATGTCAACATGTTCCAAGTGTCTGTGTTGAAGTTCCAAGTGTTGCCAACAATTCCAAAGGGGGAGATTGTTGGAATTTGAGATGCATTGAGTTGAATCTTGAAGCATTGGTGTGTTTGGTGTCTCAAGCATCAAATTGTATTGGAATTATTGTCAACACTATGTCTCAATCATGTGTTGAAAGAGTGGAAGTGATAGAGCTCAAGAAGAATGAAAAAGGAAAACAGTGAAGAAAATCAGTTTTTCCTGGTGCAGTGTACCCGGTCGACCGAGCTCCCTGGCAGGTCGACCGAGCATGAAGAAAGTGCAAAATCAGAGCTTACAGTTATTTTTTGACACAGAGGTCATCCGGTCGATCCAGCTCCTGGTGCGTTCGACCGAGCATGCACGAGGTCGACCGAGGCTTCCAGGATGTCGACCGAGCTCGGTTCCAGAATTTGACAACTTACAACTTTTTGAAAGTTCGTCAGGCGCCCAGTTCACCCGGTCGACCGAGGTCCCCAGCAGGTCGACCGAGCACACACAGACAGCAAGTATTGCAGAATTAGAAGTCTTTTGCTAAAAGTTAGGAATTTTTGGTAATTCGTTTGGGACTCTTTCTAAACGAATTGTAGCCTATTTTGGACACTCTTTGGGGTTGCTAAAACCTATATAAACACTCCTAATCTCGTTTTCAAGAATAAGCATCAAAGAAAGAAGAGTTTGAGAGAGTTTTGGAGAGAAGAGTGCTTGGAGAAGAAGGTGCTTGTGTCTTGCTGTTGTGGAGCAACTTTCTACAGCAAGTGTGGACGAATTTGAAGCCTCATGAAGATGGTATTTTCGTTCATAAGATAAGTCTCTCTTTTATGCTTTAAATTTCTATTTGTAAGGGATTGAGAGAGAGAGAATTGTAGAGGGGAAAGGGCTGTAGATCAGTTTATCTTCTTTGCTGTAATCATCAAGTTGGTGCTTGGTGTTTTGGGGTTTGGTGATCCTGTCTGTGGGTGCAGACAAATTGTAAAGGGAGTTGTAGCTTCCTAGATAGTTGGTGCTATCTGAAACCTAAGGGAGTCGGTGCTTCCTAGATAGTTGGTGCTATCTGAAACCTAAGGGAGTCGGTGCTTCCTAGATAGTTGGTGCTATCTGAATTTAAGGGTTGGTGCTCTTTGTCGTCGGTGCGACTAAATAAGATTCAGACCTGTACCGGATTGTTGTTCGGACGGGATTGAACCGTGGACGTAGCCTTTTGGTGAACCACGTAAAATCTGGTGTCAATTGTGTGGTTTGATTTGAAGTGTTGTTAGCAAGGACCTGTTTAAAGAGATCACTGATTCACCCCCCCCCTCTCAGTGATCACGAGATCTAACAGTTATCAAAGCTTAGATGCCCAAGGCGTTTGTGCCACAACCAACTTTCCTCTGTCCGACTCATCAAGCAGGTCTTTTCAGCTCCATCTGACAATGTATAGAGATTTCCAGCAGTTCTTGATCCAGTTGCCACTGTTTTACCGTTGCTACTCTTCTTGATAGCAAACCCATTCTTTGTGAAGATAACTTCGTGACCCTTGTCACATATCTGGCTCACACTAAGCAGGTTGTGTCTCAATCCAGACACATATAAGACTTCTTCCGATCTGATCTTGTTTGCCATAAGCTGAAATAACACCTTTTCCGCAGATTTTGGCACCATCATTGTTGCCAAACTTCACTGAACCGCCTTCATAGTGCTGTAATTTGATGAATTTCTCTTTATCACCAGTCATATGGCTTGAACAACCACTATCAAGGACCCATGGTGCTGCCTTCTTTTGTGCATTGAATGCCGTTTGCACAATGAGAGATTCTTTGGGACTTTCTGCACTTTGCTTTGCTCTCCAAGCCTTGACTAACTTGGGTTTCTTTTCAACCTGAAATTTGTTAGCAATATGCAACCTACAATCCCTAGCCAAGTGTCCATAATTATGACATATATAGCACTCAATTTTGTGGCTGTTTAGGATTGAAAAAGGATTCCTAGTCACAAATGGGCTGTTTCTTACATAGAATTTGCAATCAGCTCTTTTATGTCCAAACATATTACAATGAAAGCAATAACCATAGAATTTGTATCTTCTTTGTGGCTGGTTAATCTTCATTACCTTTCTAACAGGAATGGACTCCTTTCTAGGTTGAGTGGGCTTCATAGAGTTAGAAGGTTGCAGTGACTTGCTTCAAAAACTCTTTCTTTTCAGTAGGTGCAATCTTAGAGGATTCACCTTTCTCAAATCCTAGACCAAATCTGAAGTGGGCAGGTCTTTGAACTTTCAGTAGTTCATCGAGTTTCATAGTCCCTTCAATCGCTTGGAGCGCTTTGAGTTTTTTGCTATTTTCCAAATTTTCAGCCTTTGCTCTAGCGATCTCAGTTTCAAGTTTCATAGCCTCTTCCTTTTTGATACTTATTTGGTTTTCAAGGACTTCTACCATTCTTTTATATTCTTCTACTTGAGTTTTCAAAGCAATAATAGAACTTTCAGATTCATGGAGAAGTTTCAGATTTTTCTTACTTGTTTTGCGTTCCATGCTAAGCTCCTCAAGTGCGGCTATGAGTTCCTCTTCAAGATTGACTTCAGCCTCCTCTTCCTCTTCCGGATCAAGCTCTTCTTCTTCTTCAACAGTGACCATGAAGAGAGCTTCGGTTGATTCATCATCGTCTGAAGTTTCAGACGTGCTGTCATCTTGTTGACATAGAAAGTTTTTAGCTTTGCCCCTTTTTCTGAAATTTCTCTTTCCTTTACTCTTTTCAGCATAAGAGTCATTATCATTGTCTTCTTTTAGCGGACACTTCGCAGCAAAGTGACCAACACCTCCACAATTGAAGCATTTAAAGGGTAGCTTCCCTTTGTACTTGCCATTGCTTCCTTTCTTCAACTTTCTAACAAATTGAGCCTCAAGCTCATCATCATCAGAATCAACATCATGACCAGCAGTCTCTTTTGCCTTTTTCTGAACTTTGAAGGCCACTTCTTTATCAGATGAAGACGTCTTTCCTATGCGCATCTCATAGGCAGTTAGAGAACCATGTAATTCATCCATGGAAAATGCATTCAGATATTTGGCTTCTTCGATGGCTGAGACTTTTGAATCAAACCGGGGAAGAAGAGATCTTAGAACCTTTTTGACGATGACCGGCTCTTTAATCTCCTCCCCTAGTCCACGAATGTCATTCATGACTTCATTCACTCGTTGCATATACGAGTCAACATTCTCGCTTTCCTCCATGCGAAGAGACTCGAATTGAGAGCGATGAGTTTGCAATTTGGCTTCTTTAATCTTCTCATCACCTTCATGTATGCTTTGCAACTTGTCCCAAATTTCCTTGGCTATTTTGCATGCAATTACTTTGACAAGCTCGCTGTCCACAAGGCCACTAAAGAGTGCATTCTGCGCCTTGGAGTCATTGTCTGCCAACTTCTTCGATGCAGTATCATTGGTTACGGTGGCAGCATTGTAACCGGCTATAACAGCCTCCCAAACATCATAGCCAAGAGAGTTGATGAAGGCTTGCATCCTAATCTTCCAAAAGAGTAATTAGAACCATCAAACAGAGGTGCTTTCATATTCCCTGTATTGACTGCCATGTGATTTGACAAGAGATCACCCTTAGCGTATTAAACTGATCAAGGGAACCTTGCTCTGATACCAATTGTTGGATATCGTGATCACTGAGAGGGGGGGGGGGGTGAATCAGTGATTTCTAAAAACAGGTCCAATTCAACAAACAAAACAAGTCAAACCACACAATGACACCAGATTTAACGTGGTTCACCAAAAGGCTACGTCCACGGATCAAAACCGCCCGAACACCGATCCGGTATAGGTCTGAATATATTTAGTCGCACCAACGACAAAGAGCACCAACCCTTGTGTTTTAGATAGCACCCACTATCTAGGAAGCACCGACTCCCCTTACAATTTATCTGCACCCACAGATAGGATTACCAAACCCCAAACACCAAGCACCAACTTGATGTAAAAACAGAATAGAAGATAAACTCTGTCTACAGCCCTTCCCTCTACAATTCTCTCTCTCTCAATCCCTTACAAATTGAAATTAAAGCATAAACAGAGAGACACTTAGCTCATGGACGAATCACCATCTTCAAGAGCACATCCTCGTCCTCACTTGCTGTAGAAAGATGCAGCACAACAGTACACAGCACCAGCACTCTTCTTCTCTCCAAAACTCTCTCTCTTTTCTCTTCTCTTCTTTCTCTCTCTGGTGTGTCTTTAGAACGACCCATACATGCCTTTATATAGGTTATAGTAACCCTTAATTGTATTCAAAACAGGCTACAATTTGTTTAGAAAGAGTCCCAAACAAATTAGATAAGAATGCTGAATTTTCGTGCACAACTTCTAATTCTGCGCAACTCTGGTTCCCGTGCTCGGTCGACATCCTTGCCTGCTCGGTCGACATCATACACTGTCTGGAAATAGACATCTTTCGCGCTCGGTCGACATCCTGGGGTCCCGGTCGACCGAAGACACACTGTGTCACGAAAATAACTGAGAGGTGCCTGAATATGTTTCTGCAGGTTTCTCTTTGCTCGGTCGACCGCATGGGATGCTCGGTCGACCGCATGCTCTGCTTCAGGAATTCTGAATTCCTGACTGTTTCAATTATGATTCTTCTTTTCAGCTCTATCAACACTAGCCTACTTTCATCATGCTTGTGACAATGCGTTGACAATAATTCCAACTCAAATCAATACTTGAGATACTATCTTCTTCAATTCGTCAAAAGACTTTCAAGTCATCTCAAATTCCAACATCATTTACCTCTTCAACATCAAGAGAACTACATGAAATCGCAGCCTGCCATAAATAGGCAATGCTACTTCCAAAAATCAAATCTGGTCAGAATCAAACAAAAACTGCAAGATCCTTCAAGACAGCCAAAAGAGGAGTACACAAGAAGTTTCGGGCCATTTCAAAATCATTTGGCCTAACTTCTCTTCTCTAAAAGCTGAATAGGAGCTCTCGGCGGCAACATTATCAAAGAAACTAAATTTTCGATCAGAGCCTATGGATGGTCTCAAAATACGTCTAAAAGGCTCCACGTCAAGTTCCAAGTCAAACCGACAACGTTTGACCCTACATAAACCCTCAATAGTTAAATCAAGCCTCTCGGCGACGAGAACCACTAAGGCCATCACTCATCAGACAGATCACATGGCTGGCTTCAAGATGCTTACAAAGGGCTACACGTCAAGTTTCAGGCCATTTCGACAACATTTGACCATTCTTTGACTCTCGGAAGCCAAATCAGGCCTCTCAGAGGTGAAGCTCCTCGAGACCATGGTTTCCAAGACAGAGCCTGTGGATCATCTCAAAATGACTCCAATAGGTTCCTTGTCAAATTTTAAGTCAATCGGACATCGGTTGACCGCACATCAAGCCGCGACATCTTCCTCACGACAAAATCAAGTCTACTGGCGACAAGACCCATACGGCTTCAAAACTCAAAATAAAAGCCTTTGTTGGTATTATTTATTTCTCAGGAGGCTTCACCTCAAATTTCAGGTCATTCCAACATCGTTTGTCCCAGTTTTAACTTCTGACGGAAAACTGGCAGCTCTATCGACAACGTCTTCGACTTTCCCGGAAAATTGGAAACTTTGCACCCCAAAATGCAAGGATTCTCATCAAAGTTTCTATAGGGAAATCAGACCAATAAATGTGCAAAAATGTCAAGAAAAATATAGGAGAAAAAAAGAATGAAAAAGACCTCAAAACGGCCACGAAACAGGACCAAAAGGGGGAAAATCCCCCCCCCCAAGGGTCACAGCCGAGACCTTGGCCCATGGTCGCCGGTGACCCTGTGCATGGTCGCTGGCGACGATGGAGCCCCAGATCACCGGGTTCGCCCCGGAAAGGTCCGTTTTTCATCATTTCGAAGCGTTTTGAAGCGTCCAACTCCCGTGATTTTCCAAAATCCATACTTTCGAGGCACCAAATCCTTTGGCATCCATTAAAATCACGGGTCCGTCTTCAAGAGTATTAAAATGAACATTGATCACCAACTGGTCGACTAAAAAAAGTGTGCTTTCTACCCGATCGATCGAGAAATCAACAGGACAGATGGCACCGACCCACCGTTAATAATCAGTGCCTGAAGTTACGTGGTCATCCGATGTCGATCTACATGAAGATCCATCGATGATCATCGCCAGAAGAATCCCAAAAGACGCGGCACGGCCTGCGACTTTTCAACTGCTCGGCAACCACTTAATGCGATTAATTGACTAGCTTTATTGTAGTCATTAATTCATTTCTTTGGACGGCCCATCAGAAGTAAGCATTTAGGAGTTACAAGTCAATTGAATCATGGCATTTAAGCCATGAAACTCCTCCCATCATGGTGATTAAAGGCAACTAAATGCCCTCAATCTCCACCGGCCAATCAGAAGCCAAGAAAAAGGAGTTACAAAATAAAGAAATAAATCTCGTAACTCCTCCCTTTATGTAGCTTTATGACAATTAAGGCTCATAAATCCTCCTAAATGGCTACCTAAAAGCCTATAAATAGGAGAGCACTCCAAAGCATTCCATAGAACTTCTTCCATGAACACAGATCCCAGATTAGAAAAAAGCAAAGAAAATCTAGAGAAAGAAAGAAAAAAAACTCTGCGAAAGTTCTGTACCGGTCACCACTACAAGGTGATAAAAGTCCCTTGGGGGGTACCCCCCCTCAAGGTCCTTGCTCTCTCCTTCTGCCTCCAATGGCTTAGACGTGACTTTTCAGCCCATCTACTTAGCTTTTTTATTGGGCATAGGACCTCCTCTTGGTCTTTGTCCTAAAAAAATATGAGGTTATAGCCAAGCCAAGCGAATCAAGAGTATCCTCTGTTCTCATATGGATGGATGATGGGGAAGTCCATACATGGCTTGCGACCGTCAATCTAAACGAGTCCCCCACAATCTCCTGAGAAGTTAGATCCTCCTTTTCTTGCTTTTCATTGTAGTTTGTATTTTTTCAAAAGAGACAAAAATCATAACTCTTATCTTTCATTAATGATAAGAATTGTAAATCGGCCATAAATGCCAAAATTGGCTATAAACGCCAAAAATCGGCTATAAATGCCAAAAAATCGCCTTTCACGGCAAATCAAGAAAATGTTTCTTTTCTTAAATATATGTGAAATGGAAAACTTGAAAGAAGTTGATTTCCTTTTTACTTGCGAAAGTCGATCTCCGGATCACCATTTGCAATTCCCAGTAAAATAGAAAATCTGGCACACCCACACATAAAAAAAATGTTGATGCACGCCTTTGGCCCCCGGTCGTGAAAGGGTCGGAACAAATGGACTCCCACATCCGCCGACCTCGGTTGCACCGAGCAGAAGCGCGGTCCATCAGTGGACAAGGGGATCGGCCTCCCAAAAGACCCGATCCTCGACCGTCATCGGTCTCCCAGGCTCAAGTAAAAGGTTCGGTTTCCAGAGAGCCGGAAGAGTGGGCTGGCTCACCATAAGCTGGCTGGACCCCCCCTCTGTAGGGGCCTCAGTTGTGGCCCTTTTTCTGGCCCGAGCTTCCGCCAACGCAGTTTCGGCAATCCACTTCCAAACTTGAGTATTTGTCTGTGATTCGAAGACAGTTGCGAAGGCCGAGACATCTACATCGGTAGGAGGTGGAGAAGCCGTGGAAGGTGTGGGGGCAGGAACATCGGCAGCAGCCGAGGTTGGAGGTGCTAGAGAGGCTTGGCTTCAGAATGCCAGGGCCTCCAAGTCCTGTACCACGAGACGCTTGCTGTGCACCATCCCCTCCTCTGCCGGGCTCGATGAAGAAGATCAAACTATTTGGCTCGACCTCTTCCATAGAGGGATCTTGGGCGACTCTACAGTGGAGGCCTCAGCACCAGACGCAGCTCGGCCCTTGGTATCAACCGTGGCCTGTGCGTGCTCTTCCTCTTCCACTTCGGCTACAACAGTCTGACGATGACCGCTGCTTTTCTTATAAGAGCAGTACTTCGGCTCATAGCCCAGGAGCTCAAAAGCTGACCAACCTTGGTAGCCTTTGTAGCCGTACACCTCCTTCTTTCTTGGATGCCTACGCAACAAACAAAAAATGTCAAGCACTTCGGCAGAGAAGAAAATGAGAAATGAAAGAAAAACTTCAAAAGAAAAAAGGATCGGTGTTTACTCGGGGGAGTCATGAAGCAGCGGGGGATCCTGTTTGTCCGCTCCATCATGTTCTCGGAATCTGAAAATTCCCAGTTGCTCGAGACGAACAGGCAATCGTCCCTAGCATACCTATTGGAATCCTCCAAGGCATTAACGAAACCATCTGCCTCGCCTTACCTTGGAGATAGAAGTCGGTGTCGTCGGTCGTAGACTTACAGATGTCATAGACATGCTCGATGTCATGAACACCGAGATTAATGCCAAGGGCCTTATTGAGCTCGACGATGCCCATGATAATCTTGAAGCCATTTGGCATCAATTGGCAAGGGGAAAGGTTCTAGGTCCTAAGGCAAGTCCTAAGAAGAGGATGGGCGGGGAATCGAACCCCACCCTTGATAGCGATGACCAGCGGAAATGGCATCCAGGCGTCATGGAACATGGGACCATCTGAGGGGTTATCTGGTTCCCCAAACCTAGTCAAGACATCATTGGGTATCTGGTACATGGCCTTGAACTGAGCCATGGCCACTGGGGTATCCACCCAATGCCTATAAGCGCCCATTTCTAAGTTTACAAAAACTAAGAAAATGAGGGGCATAACATAAAAAAGGGAAAACAGGGAATAAACCCTAGAAGAAAGCAGAAACAGACACAAGGACTTACAGATGCAGGACGGACCTAGATTGGAACCTAACTTCGGCGCAAAACCTCTATTCTGCAAGCACTCTCTTTTACAAAGCTCTCAGGGAATCCTCTCCTTTCTCTAAAAACACACAAGTGAAGAAGAAGAAAGAGAGGAGGCACCCCCTATTTATAGCGAAAAAAGGAGGCGCCCCATGATAGACCTATTTTGAAATTCCAAAAACGTCGCATCTACGGCCGTACACGTCGCTTCGGAATGAAAGGATGATCGATCAGGCTGTGACACGTGGTACCGTCAGCCCATTTTCTGCATCGATCATGCTACAACATTTATGTACCTCGGGTAGGCGAAGCGACATCGGATAGAGATCAAACGTCAGCAACCCAAACCGGGATAAGATTCAAAAATTTGATATTCAAAAGATTTCCCCAGCTCGGGTTGAAAGCAGTTACCTCGGCGGCACGGTCCTCTACCCTCATCCTCGGCGGCACGGTCCTCTACCATCATCCTTGAAAGCACGGTCCTCTACCGTCAACTCCGGAAGATTCTCCCATCAGATAGCTTCCGACCTCAAAGAATTTAGGAACTCTAAGAGCTCAAAAGCTAGGGGCAATTGTGTGGGGATATTCACAAGATACCGAGATTAAATTAGCTTTGGTAATGGTACCAGCTAGTCATGTCTCGGCCTCGGCCACGCGCACCTCGGCAACAGTGCCAGGGCGCCAACCAAGATGAAGGTCGCTCCTGACGTCGGCATCGTGTCTCGGCCTCGATCACGCATCTCGGCAATGGTGCCAGAAAACTAGCCGAGACAAGCACTGACAGCTATGCACAACCACGTTATGGAACGTGTGACAAGACATGGGCACGCGTAGAAGTACGCTATACCGCCCATAATTCCTGACAGAACGGCATCCAGCGGCTACTTCCACATCAGGGTATGGCTCCAGGCAAGGCCCGATGGGACTCAGCCCAAAAGTCGATAGGGTAAGGCCCTATGGGATAGCCATTTAATGAAATGTGAGCTGATGGGACTGCACTTCTCAAGTACCAGGATCAAATCATGAGGGTCACTATCCAAGGTCAACTTCCTTCTCCTATAAATAGGGAAGCCCACTCCATAACATGTAACACATCATCACACCTCTAGTGCCATTACTCTGTCTCTCTTCTTCTCCCTCCTTCGTTGAGTTGTTGAACTGACTTAGGCATCGGAGGGACTTGCGCTGACTGCAGCCAGGGTCTTTCATTGTCTTTCTTCTCCTCTCCCCTTTTCAGCTTTCAGGCATATCATCTTCATCAAGGAGAGCTTATTTCATCCTAATCCATACTTCCAAGTCCGTATAATTTTAGGCACTTACAACTTCCTACTGTCTTAAAATTCGAGAGAATTTGGGCCCTACGTATCCATTATTATGTAGATCGAATGCTAGAGAGATCTCCTGCTGGCTTTACTCTTGCTGCTGGTGAGAATTAAGATTGCCTTAAATTCGTGGTTGAAGGCAGCTTTTGCTTTTAATTCCACAAATGCTTTAAATCCCTTCTTAAATGGCTTTTTCTTGGTTTTTTTTATTTTTTTGCTTTTTTTTTCTATGTTTTTCGAGTAGATTTGTAGATTATAGATCATGTGACTAGACATTGATGTGAGATTGCCTTAAATTCGTCGTCTCAAGGTAGATACTGTTATGTGGCTGTTTCGATGTTTTTTCCGATTCTTTTTTCTTTTGTATTTTTCTTGACATTTTTGCTCATTTATTGGCTTGAGTTCCCTGTAGAAAACTTGATGAGAACCCTTGCATTTTGGGGTGCAAAGTTTCTAATTTTTCGGGAAAGCCGAAGACTTTGTAGCGTAGAGTTGCCGATTTTCTGTCAGAAGTTGAAATTGGGTCAAACGATGTCGGAATGACTGAAATTTGAGGTGAAGCCTCCTGAGCAGTAAATAAGACCAACCATATGCTTTTCTTTGAGTTTTGAAGCCATATGAGGTCCTGTCGCCAGTAGACTTGATTTTATCGCGATGAAGATGTCGCGCTTTGATGTGTGGTCAACCGATGTCCGATTGACTTAAAATTTGACAGGGAACCTATTGGAGTCATTTTGAGATGATCCATAGGCTTTGTTTAGAGGCCTGATTTGGCTTTTGAGGGTCAAAGTCTGGTCAAATGTTGCCAAAATGACCTGAAACTTGACGTGTAGCCCTTTGTAAGCATCTTGAAGCCAGTCATGTGCTCTGTCTGATGAGTGATGGCCTCAGTGGTTCTCACCGCCGAGAGGCTTGATTTAGCTGTTCGAGGGTTGATGTAGGGTCAAACGTTGTCGGTTTGACTCGGAACTTGACGTGGAGCCTTTTGGATGTATTTTGAGACTATCCATAGGCTCTGATCGAAAATTTTGGTGTCTCCGATGCTGTCGCCGCCGAGAGCTCCTGTTCAGCTATCGGAGAAGCAGAGTTAGGCCAAATGATTTTGAAATGGCCCAAAACTTCTTGTGTACTCCTCTTTTGGCTGTCTTGAAGGATCTTGCAGTTTTTATTTGATTCTGACAAGATTTGATTTTTTTAGAAGTCGCATCGCCCATTTGTGGTAGGCCACGACTTCATGTAGCTTTCTTGATGTTGAAGGGGCAAAGTGACATTTTTGGTGTCAACAAATGCCCCCTCGAGGTATAGCGACGAGTTGCTTAACTTTTGTAGTCGATGTGCCTCGAAGATATTTCTAAAGGAGAGCTTGTGACTTGACCAAGAGTCTTTGAGCAGTCGTTCTTTTGGTAGAGTGGCCTTTTGAGCTTCATGGGGAATTTTATGGTAGTGAAAGGGATCACGTACCATCTCGAGGCAAAGTTTTGAAGATGACATCAGGGATGCTGATTTGGGTTTTTGTTTTTGACCTTGTGACCTAACAAGCTGCATGTGGCAGGTTAGGGGGTCGGGTTTGATTTTGACCGTGTGACCCAACAAGCTGTATGTGGAATGTTGGGGGGTTGATTTTGGTTTTGATCTTGTGACCTAACAAGCTGTATGTGGCAAGTTAGGGGATCAGGATTTGGTTTTTGGTTTTGGTCTTGTGACCTACCAAGCTGTATGTGGCAAGTTAGGGGACCAAGATGTGGTTTTTGGTCACTCTTTGGGACTATGTGGGTCCATTAGAGTGGTTTGGATTTTTGTGAAATGTCAAGTTCAAGTTTTTGGCTCAATTTGATATATGAGGTTGGATGGTTTGAATTTTGGAAGCTCATGGGGCTTGGAATTCTTTTTCTTGTATGGTCCAATCAACTCAAAAGAGGCATGGAACCATCTTTGTATGCTCTTGGTAAGAGGGATTTCTCTTTGACTAAAAGTCCAATTTTTTTTAGTGCCTAGGTGGTCAAACCTGGCTCATATGGGCTAATCCATGGGACCCTAAGCTTTTGAAATGGCTTAGATCTCATATGATTTCATTTTTGTAAAGAACATCTAAAATATCTGGTTTGGATAGAGAATATCTAAGAATATCCTTACTTGGAGAGAATCTCTTATGTTCCCTTTATTTTGGGAGGGAATGTCTCAAAGTATCTTTCTTTGGGAGAGAATATCTCAAATCTCCTATCTTTTGGGAAAAAATCTCTCATTGCTTTCTTTTGGGGAGAGAATCCCTCAAGATATCTTTCTTTTGGGAAATAATCTTTCTAATTTCTTTCTTTTGGTAAGGTTACTAATTAGTAACACTTACCTCTTTCTTATTTCCTTCTTTGATTTGCTCTCTTCTATAAAAGCAAGGAGAGGTTGGATCTCTTGCTCTTACTGCATTCTTTTGCAAAAATCTCAAGAGGGCTTCAAGACCAAGAGTTCTTCAAGAATCTTCAAGTTTTTTTTCTTCTTCTCTATCAATGGCTTCAAGTATGTTCTCTTTTTCAAGAAAACTTCTTTCAAGAAAATAGGATGGTAAAAAAAAATATTTGTTTCTTTCTTTTCTTTTCCACGTGTTTTCCTTTTTTTTTACACGTGTTTTTCTTTTTTTTTTCCTCGTGCTTTTACTATTTTTTGTACGTTTTTTTTTGTGGGCCGTACGACCACGTGGCCTATGGGCTACGGCCTTGTGAGCCAGCCCTTTTTGTTTTTTAGAAAGTTTTTTTTTTATCTCTCCCCTATCTTTTTCTGAAAAAGTTTCTATTTTTTTTTTGGTCATCATGATAATGCCCCCTTTTTTTGCAAACCAAGATGTTCATGCATGCATTTTTTGTAAATTGAATTGGTAGAATGATGTGATAGCATACCGGAAAGTGTTTTGCAAATTTGAGAATTTGGAGCTCGCAGTGATGTTGAGCCTTTCCTGATTTTGCGGAGACTTTGAGGTTTCAAAAGTTTGGAGTTTCGGAGCTCGCAGCGATGTTGAGCCCATCTTCAAGTTTTCTATTTCTTTTGGGGTATTTCCTTTTTCTTTGGAATTGTCCAGGAATCATGCCAAAATTTAGCCAGATTTTCTTTTAGCGAAATCCTGCCATTTTGATGTTTGATCCTTTTCATTTCCAACCTTTGCAGGTGGTTCCTCCAGAACGAACAAGGGTAAAGAGCCTACTATAAGCGTACCTCGTCTATCTGCTAGATCTTCCTATCCGGCCGTCCAGCAGGCCTGGGAGAAGGTCCAGTATGTTGAGAGAAATCTTGAAGAGTGCGACTTGTTGGATACCGCGATCACTGAGAGGGGGGGGGTGAATCAGTGATTTCTAAAAACAGGTCCAATTCAACAACAAAACAAGTCAAATCACACAATGACACCAGATTTAACGTGGTTCACCGAAAGGCTACGTCCACGGTTCAAAGACTGTCCGAACACCAATCCGGGACAGATCTGAATCTTATTTAGTCGCACCAACGACAAAGAGCACCAACCCTTAGTTTCAGATAGCACCAACTATCTAGGAAGCACCGACTCCCTTTACAATTTATCTGCACCAACAGATAGGATCACCAAACCCCAGACATCAAGCACCAACTTGATGTAAAAACAGAATAGAAGATAAATTCTGTCTACAGCCCTTCCCCTCTACAATTCGCTCTCTCTCAATCCCTTACAAATTGAAATTAAAGCATAAACAGAGAGACACTTAACTCATGGACGAATCACCATCTTCTAGAGCATAATCTCGTCCACAATTGCTGTAGAAAACGTCACCACATCAGCACACAGCAACACACACCAGCAGCTTCTTCTTTCTCTCAAGAACTCTCTAAAACTCTTCTCTATTCTTTCTCTCTTCTGGTGTATCTTTAGAACGACCCATACATGCCTTTATATAGGTTATAATAACCCTTAATTGTATTCAAAACGGGCTACAATTCGTTTAGAAAGAGTCCCAAACAAATTAGATAAGAGTGCTGAATTTTCGTGCAAAACTTCTAATTCTGCGCAACTCTGGTTCCCGTGCTCGGTCGACATCATGGCTTTCTCGGTCGACATCATGCACTGACTGGAATCAAACAACTTTCGAGCTCGGTCGACATCCTGGGGTCCCGGTCGACCGAAGACACACTGTGTCATGAAAATAACTGGGAGCTACCTGAATCTGTTTTCTGCAGGTTTCTTCTTGCTCGGTCGACCGCATGAAGAGCCCGGTCGACCGCGTGCTCTGCTTCAGGAATTCTGAATTCCTGACTGTTTCACTTCTGTTTCTTCTTTTCAGCTCTATCAACACTAGCCTATTAACATCATGTTTGTGACAATGTGTTGACAAGAATTCCAACTCAAATCAATACTTGAGATACTATATTCTTCAATTCATCAAAAGACTTCTCAAGTCATCTCAAATTCCAACAATCTCCCCCTTTGGAATTGTTGGCAACACTATTGGAACTTCAACACTTTCAACTCCAGCTTGCAGCTCTTCCAAGTTCTTTTCAACACGCACTTGGAACCAATTCTGAAATTCTGAAATAACAACCATGCACTGTCAACAATCTCCCCCTAGCTTTCATAGCCTAACATCTCTCCTTGCTATCATAGCATAACATCTCTCCCCCTTTGACAACAAGTCCAAAGGGACCAAACCGAGGAGCGAATAGGATATTCAATGAATGCATTGCTCCCCCTTTCAAGCACAACTCCTACGGTTTAGGAGAGTGAGCAACTCCTAACTTTTTCCGGAGATACTCGAAGACTTCCTTTGGCAGAGGTTTCGTGAAAATATCAGCCACTTGCTCAGTTGTTGGAACATATTCCAACTTGACCTCTCCATCAGCAACTTTATCTTTAAGAAAATGATAACGAATTGCTACATGCTTTGTTCGAGAGTGCTGAACAGGATTCTTAGATATATGAATTGCACTCGTGTTGTCACATAGGATCGGCGTAGGATCCATTGTAGGAACTCCTAGATCAGAGAGCATTTGCCGCATCCATAATACTTGCGTACAACAAGTTGCCGCTGCAATATATTCCGCTTCCGCTTTTAGCTTATTCCGAAAGACCCATTTAGTACCAATAACATTCTTATCAGTAGGTCTAGGAACAAGTTCCCATGTGGAGTTCTTCTCAATTTGCTCCAACTCCTCGTGCATAGCTTTCAACCAACTATCATCGAGACTGGCTTCAGCCACAGTCTTGGGTTCAATGGTGGACACAAGTGAGTAATTGCTAACTACACTTTGTCTAGTTTGAACGCCTGCCTTAGGATCTCCAATGATTTGATCCTTAGGGTGTTGTTCTACCCAAGTGCTGTGCTTCTTAGGTGAAGTATCTTCTGAGTCATCCTTTGATTTCTCAGAATCATTAGATTCAGCCATCTCATCATCAATCTCACTCGAGTCCTCATAAACTGGACTGTCATTATGAGTTGCATTCTTTGGTTCAATATTCTCATCTATTCTCACATCAGCACTTTCTATGATTTTTCTGGTTCTTTTGTTAAGACACCTATATGCCTTGCTAGTAGAGGAGTAACCCAGAAATATACCTTCGTCAGCTCTTTCTTCAAATTTGCCCGGATTTTGTTCGAGCCGCTTGATGTAACACTTGCTGCCGAAGACTCTAAAGTGCTTGACTGTAGCTTTTCTTCCAAACCATAGCTCATAAGGAGTTTTATCTTCATGTGGCCTAATCAAGCATCGATTTTGAATGTAGACAGCCGTATGAATTGCCTCTTTCCAATACTTGTCAGCCATCTTGCTTTCACTTAGCATCGTACGAGCCATCTCTTGTACGGTGCGATTCTTCCGTTCCACAACTCCATTTTGCTGTGGAGTTCTAGGGGCTGAAGTACTGTCTTTGAATGCCATGATGTTCACAATATTTAGTAAACTCTTCAGATGTGAACTCGCCTCCACGATCAGACCTTAAAATCTTGATACGTTTTTCCAATTGATTTTCAACCTGTGCTTTAAACACTTTAAAACGATCAAGTGCTTGATGCTTATGCTTAAGAAACAATACCCATGTCATACGAGTATAATCATCAATGCATAACATGAAATACTTATCTCCATTGGTGCTTTGAGTTCGCATCGGTCCACAGAGATCAGTGTGCACTAGCTCAAGAGGTTTCTTGGAATGATGCTCCTTTGTCTTGAACATAACCCTCGTTTGCTTTCCCTTTTGGCAAGAGTCGCAAATGGGATTGGAAGGCTTTTCAACTTTAGACATGCCTCTTACAGCCTTTGAATTGCAAATCTTTGACATGTTATCAAAGCTTAGATGCCCAAGGCGTTTGTGCCACAACCAACTTTCCTCTGTCCGACTCATCAAGCAGGTCTTTTCAGCTCCATCTGACAATGTATAGAGATTTCCAGCAGTTCTTGATCCAGTTGCCACTGTTTTGCCGTTGCTACTCTTCTTGATGGCAAACCCATTCTTTGTGAAGATAACTTCGTGACCCTTGTCACAGATCTGGCTCACACTAAGCAGGTTGTGTCTCAATCCAGACACATATAAGACTTCTTCCGATCTGATCTTGTTTGCCATAAGCTGAATAACACCTTTTCCGCAGATTTTGGCACCATCATTGTTGCCAAACTTCACTGAACCGCCTTCATAGTGCTGTAATTTGATGAATTTCTCTTTATCACCAGTCATATGGCTTGAACAACCACTATCAAGGACCCATGGTGCTGCCTTCTTTTGTGCATTGAATGCCGTTTGCACAATGAGAGATTCTTTGGGACTTTCTGCACTTTTCTTTGCCCTCCATGCCTTAACTAACTTGGGTTTCTTTTCAACCTGAAATTTGTTAGCAATATGCAACCTACAATCCCTAGCCAAGTGTCCATAATTATGACACATATAGCACTCAATTTTGTGGCTACTTAGGATTGAAAAAGGATTCCTAGTCACAAATGGACTGTTTCTTACATAGAATTTGCAATCAGCTCTTTTATGTCCAAACATATTACAATGAAAGCAATAACCATAGAATTTGTATCTTCTTTGTGGCTGGTTAGTCTTCATTACCTTTCTAACAGGAATGGACTCCTTTCTAGGTTGAGTGGGCTTCATAGAGTTAGAAGGTGCAGTGACTTGCTTCACAAACCTTTTCTTTTCAGGAGGTGCAATCTTAGAGGATTCACCTTTCTCAAATCCTAGACCAAATCTGAAGTGGGCAGGTCTTTGAACTTTCAGTAGTTCATCGAGTTTCATAGTCCCTTCAATCGCTTGGAGCGCTTTGAGTTTTTTGCTATTTTCCAAATTTTCAGCCTTTGCTCTAGCGATCTCAGTTTCAAGTTTCATAGCCTCTTCCTTTTTGATACTTATTTGGTTTTCAAGGACTTCTACCATTCTTTTATATTCTTCTACTTGAGTTTTCAAAGCAATAATAGAACTTTCAGATTCATGGAGAAGTTTCAGATTTTTCTTACTTGATTTGCGTTCCATGCTAAGCTCCTCAAGTGCGGCTATGAGTTCCTCTTCAAGATTGACTTCAGCCTCCTCATCCTCTTCCGGATCTAGCTCTTCTTCTTCTTCAACAGTGACCATGAAGAGAGCTTCGGTTGATTCATCATCGTCTGAAGATTCAGACGTGCTGTCATCTTGTTGACATAGAAAGTTTTTAGCTTTGCCCCTTTTTCTGAAATTTCTCTTTCCTTTACTCTTTTCAGCATAAGAGTCATTATCATTGTCTTCTTTTAGCGGACACTTCGCAGCAAAGTGACCAATACCTCCACAATTGAAGCATTTAAAGGGTAGCTTCCCTTTGTACTTGCCATTGCTTCCTTTCTTCAACTTTCTAACAAATTGAGCCTCAAGCTCATCATCATCAGAATCAACATCATGACCAGCAGTCTCTTTTGCCTTTTTCTGAACTTTGAAGGCCGCTTCTTTATCAGATGAAGACGTCTTTCCTATGCGCATCTCATAGGCAGTTAGAGAACCATGTAATTCATCCATGGAAAATGCATTCAGATCTTTGGCTTCTTCGATGGCTGAGACTTTTGAATCAAACCGGGGAAGAAGAGATCTTAGAACCTTTTTGACGATGACCGGCTCTTTAATCTCCTCCCCTAGTCCACGAATGTCATTCGTGACTTCATTCACTCGTTGCATATACGAGTCAACATTCTCGCTTTCCTCCATGCGAAGAGATTCAAATTGAGAGCGATGGGTTTGTAATTTGGCTTCTTTAATCTTCTCATCACCTTCATGTATGCTTTGCAACTTGTCCTAAATTTCCTTGGCTGTTTTGCATGCAATTACTTTGACAAGCTCGCTGTCCACAAGGCCACTAAAGAGTGCATTCTGCGCCTTGGAGTCGTTGTCTGCCAACTTCTTCGATGCTGTATCATTGGGTACGGTGGCAGCATTGTAACCGGCTCTGACAGCCTCCCAAACATCATAGCCAAGAGATTTGATGAAGGCTTGCATCCTAATCTTCCAAAAGGAGTAATTAGAACCATCAAACAGAGGTGCTTTCATATTCCCTGTATTGACTGCCACGTGATTTGACAAGAGATCACCCTTAGCGTATTAAACTGATCAAGGGAGCCTTGCTCTGATACCAATTGTTGGATACCGCGATCACTGAGAGGGGGGGGGGGTGAATCAGTGATTTCTAAAAACAGGTCCAATTCAACAACAAAACAAGTCAAATCACACAATGACACCAGATTTAACGTGGTTCACCGAAAGGCTACGTCCACGGTTCAAAGACTGTCCGAACACCAATCCGGGACAGATCTGAATCTTATTTAGTCGCACCAACGACAAAGAGCACCAACCCTTAGTTTCAGATAGCACCAACTATCTAGGAAGCACCGACTCCCTTTACAATTTATCTGCACCAACAGATAGGATCACCAAACCCCAGACATCAAGCACCAACTTGATGTAAAAACAGAATAGAAGATAAATTCTGTCTACAGCCCTTCCCCTCTACAATTCTCTCTCTCTCAATCCCTTACAAATTGAAATTAAAGCATAAACAGAGAGACACTTAACTCATGGACGAATCACCATCTTCTAGAGCATAATCTCGTCCACAATTGCTGTAGAAAACGTCACCACATCAGCACACAGCAACACACACCAGCAGCTTCTTCTTTCTCTCAAGAACTCTCTAAAACTCTTCTCTATTCTTTCTCTCTTCTGGTGTATCTTTAGAACGACCCATACATGCCTTTATATAGGTTATAATAACCCTTAATTGTATTCAAAACGGGCTACAATTCGTTTAGAAAGAGTCCCAAACGAAATAGATAAGTGTGCTAAATTTTCGTGCAAAACTTCTAATTCTGCGCAACTCTGGTTCTCGTGCTCGGTCGACATCATGGCTTTCTCGGTCGACATCATGCACTGACTGGAATCAAACAACTTTCGAGCTCGGTCGACATCCTGGGGTCCCGGTCGACCGAAGACACACTGTGTCACGAAAATAACTGGGAGCTACCTGAATCTGTTTTCTGCAGGTTTCTTCTTGCTCGGTCGACCGCATGAAGAGCCCGGTCGACCGCGTGCTCTGCTTCAGGAATTCTGAATTCCTGACTGTTTCACTTCTGTTTCTTCTTTTCAGCTCTATCAACACTAGCCTATTAACATCATGTTTGTGACAATGTGTTGACAAGAATTCCAACTCAAATCAATACTTGAGATACTATATTCTTCAATTCATCAAAAGACTTCTCAAGTCATCTCTAATTCCAACACGACTCCCTCAACAGAGATGAGATGAGGCAGCGACTAATCGCTCTCAAGAGTGATGAATTTTATAAGATCATGGTAAGCGACCGTCCTTGGGTGACGGACGATCAGAGGGTTTTGCCCAAGCCTACCTTCTTCTTTGGTGATGCAGTCCCTGACGACGTGACATACTAAAGGAGATGTTTTCAGTTCTCTTACACCGGTGATGGTGAGAAAAGAATTGTTGCTACCCGATCGACATTTGATCATACTATCTCGATCATGAGCCTTTCTCCCACATGCTCTAAGAGGGAAGATCCTCCAAGCTGGGTGAAGAGGACTAATGTGATCAAGATAAGGGTTTTTGTTGGCGGTCCTCCTAGATATTTGGAGAAGTCGCCTGCCGACATGGACATGTTGATGCCGGCCAGTGGCTACCAGGGCTCTGATTATCCATCGGTCGATTTGGGACCGGTGGGCCTTGGCATTTTCAGCGGTGACGGCAGCAACTGGGTGAAGCCTTTTCAACTTCATGGCCGTTTTAGTGCTGACTCCGAATGGAAGTCGTGGACTGATCGCTTCCTATTGATTGGTGGCGCTGTTTTGAAGGAATCCAGGATTTTTGATGCGGTCCGCGCCTTTAGGGAGACCGTGATCTTTTCTGATGAGGCCTTCATGGCTATGCCGAAGTCATTCCTTCCACAAACCAATACCTTTGTTATTACGAATGGTGAGATTGGTTTTTCTTTGAAGGAGTTGAGCGCCATTACTGGATTGCCTATCCTTGGCAAACTCTATGAAGAGTTCATGCCGATCGACATCGTCCTTGAGGAGCAGTCGGAGGAGTTCAGGCTTCTGTGCTTTTAGCTCGTATCCTTCTATGATTTTTTGAAGGAGAAGGAGGGCTCGAAAGTTAGATCCAGCAGTTGGAAGAGTTTTGGCTCTTCGTTCCCCAACTTCTTTGACAGCATGGAGTCTTCTGATAGCATGACCAGGGAAGCCAGAGCTCAGGATCCGGGAAAGAAGAAGTCTTTGGCCATGCAAGAAGAGTTGAGGGGTTTCTTCGCGAGTACAAACGCCATTTGCTCTGACATTTCACTGCGGAGAGATCTCGCTATTCACCTCACTTATTGGCTAGGTGAGATTGTTTTTGTTGGAGGAGATGGAACGCACATCAGGCCGCATTGTTTGTTTCCGGCTTGTCAGATGGCGTTTGGAGAGCGACTTGCTTTGGTGCCAGCTCTTTACTCATACTTGTGTACCGAACTGCAGGCTGCTGGTTTTTTGGTTCGGCTTGGTCTTCCCATGAACATGGTATTTTCAGCCCACATTTTCTATTCATGGAATGTATACCACTGTCCTAGCTTCCATCGGCTGGGTGCTGCACAGGATGATGATCCTTTGATGATTTGATTGGCTAAGGGCAAAGCCGTGCTCGAATCACTTTTGTTTGCCCGTATGAGGATCCGACGGTTTAGGGACGTCGAGATGGGGAAGTCTTCAGTAAAGCTTTCTCCGGAGTTATGGAAGAAAGCTTTTGATTTTGGTGCCTCCCGTGACTCTACCAGGGCAGGGTCAGGAAGGCATTATTCCTTGACGAATGTAGAGAAGGAGTGGCTTTTCAACATACGTGTCGGCACGATGGTGTACCGTAGACATCTTTTTGTTGATGTCCAGCCGTATGTGCCTTTTCGCTTTGCGCTGTAGTTGGGCTTCTCTCAAGGCTTTGTTGGAGCACCTTCGAGTATGGTGAAGCGCTTTGGAGGTTTGCAGGATGGTAGAAATGTGTGGGCTTTTTATAGTGCTAAAGACAATACTGCCATGATTTCCTATCCTGTATTGTCGACTTTCCGGACTGCCGGCTTCTCGAAGTGGTTCGCGGAGAGTTTTCTGGCATATCAAGGGCTTTCCAAGAAGGAGCTTGATGTAAAGCTGTCGTCTGGAAAAGGCAATGGAAAGTCAGATGGCGTTCGGCGAGAGGAAGTTTGGGCCTTCCTTTCTGAAGAGAAGCACAAGAAAGGCTTTCTCGGTGACCAGGGCGTCATTAGTTCTGAAACTATTCAGGAAGTACCCGACAAGGCCTTAGAGCAGCTAAAGCAGGAGGAAGCTGAGCTTGATGCTTGGATGCAAGCAGCACAGAGGCGAGCTTCCATGGAGTCTACAGGTAAGAGTAAACCATCCAGTGTGGAGTCAAGTGGAAAACCTGACTCTGACAGTGGGGCAGGTTCTTCTAGGAAGCGAGCCTGCAGAAGCAAGAGGAAGAGGAGTCAGCATCGCAGCAAGGGGAAACACGAAGATTCTCCTGATATGGAAGTTCCTCTTACTATTGTTGAGGAGGTGCTAAAGAATGCTGACGAGCCTCCGGAAAAGAGGAGCCGTGAAGAAGATACCGTGGATGGAGGTATGATTCTTCCTCTTTCTCTTTCCGGTCTTTTCATGGGATTTTTCCATGTTCTAATGTGCTTTCTGTTTCTGCTTTTCTTTTTTATTTTTTTTAGCAAAAGAAGAAGATGCGATGCCTGAGGTTTCGACCGATGAGGCGGTGACAGATCCTGTGGGGGCACCTGAAGAAGAACCGAGGGACTCTGGAGTAAATCCAGAATCTCCAATTGGTATAACTTCTTTTGCTTTTTTTTTGTATCCGTGGCTTGATTTGCTAAATTTTTTTTTTGTCAGCTGACTTGCCACAGGATTCTGATGACTTTGAACCATCAATGGAAGCAAATGTTGACGATGCTTTCGATGAGTTCATGGAGGAAGAGAGTATTCTGCCAGTCGTCGAAGAAAGTACTTTGTAATGATAACCCTGATAATGATTTTTAAACAGGATCACATTCATATCTTTTTTGTGTTTCATTGGCAGGTTTTGAAATGACAGAAGAGAATCCATCGCTTTCTTCAGAACCAGAGCAGGGGATATCAGAGGTTGATATGGAGGTAGAGACTCCTACAACCAGTTCTGACATGGCAGAAGTGAGACCTCGTGATGAGATTCGTTCCCCTGTGGCTCCAATGGGGCATGACATTAGCAGCCGACCAATGGCAAAGGGGGAAACTTCATCCGGTTCATCTCTTCTTTTTGCGAAGAAGGTGCTGGAATGAGTTTTGAGCTCTTGGATGCCGGATTTGGCATGATCTAGCATGTGCAGGAGATTCTCATTGATGCCGAAAAAGTTGGTTTGGACGTCACAGGTGCCAGAGCGATCGTTGATAGGATCATTGCGCTGGGTGACAAGTGGTTTGAGACCGTGGCTTTCCCTGATGGTGACTTCTTTAAGGAGATGTTCCAGGATCTTGCTAATAAGGCTCAATTTGACTTGGATGAGACTACACAGAGAAGGAAGCAGTTCGTTCGAGAGAGGAACTTAGAAGAGTTAGCCATCATTGGGCTGAGGAACGACATTACCATCCTTGATAGGGAGCTCGCTGAGGCTAGGCAATGTCTTGAGCATTTGGAGGCACAAGTCGCTGCCAAGTGGGTTGCTATGACAGAGTCTCGCGATAGGGAGAGTGCTCTGATTCTCCAGGTTGCAGATGCCGATCGAGTTCTCAAAAGGAGGACTGAGGAGAACAAACGATGGCAAACTGCCTGGGATAATCTTCCCAGTGTAAAAGAAGGATTACGACATTCTCCAGCATCTCATGGCAAGTTCTTGAAGAAGAGTGCCTTGGAAACTCTGACGGCTAAGGCCAAAAGTTTGCTCGAGGAGCTGAAACTTTGGCTGGAGACCATTTTTGGCTGAACTCCTGGTTTCTCATTTTTTGTAAGCGAAACTCTTATTCTTTTTTTTTTTTGGTACCACATGTATTTTTTTTTACTCTTTTTTTTGTAGTGCTTGTGAACACTTTCTTTTTTTTTTGGTACCACATGTTTTTTTTTGTACTCTTTTTTTTTTCATTTTCCCTACGCTCACTTAAATCTTTTTGTAATAAAAGCAATTGCTAAATGGGAATTGATCAAAAGCTTGTCATTTTGTGAAAATCTTTTGTCAAATGATTGTTTTGGAATGGGAGCCAGATTTTGTTTGTGTCATGAAATATGATTTATGGCATGAGAGCCAGTTTTTGTGGCATTGATAGCCGGTTTGTGGCATTGATAGCCGATTTATGGCATTAATAGCCATTTTTTTTAAAGCCAAGTTTTGGTTTGTGGCATTGATATCCGTTTTTGTTTTGTGGCTTTGATAGCCGGTTTTGTTTTGTGGCATTGATAGCCGGTTTTGGTGGCATTTATAGTCGGTTTTGGTTTTCAAAAAATGCAAGTATCGACTAAAAGCCCCTCCCAGCTGAATGGTCTTGCAAGTATAAATAGAATGTCGCATCCTTGCTCATTCGGTTGCGAGTATCGATGGAATATTGCATCCTCACAGATTTGGGGGCAAGTATCGATGGAATGTCGCATCCTTCCTTTTTAAAAATTTGGTTTTGAGGGTATTGACTTGATGTCGTTTCCCCATAATTTTTGAAAATTTGCGGTTTTCTCGAACCTTTGGGTTGTGGATATCAACTGCAATGTTGCATCTCCATGATTTCTTGGTTTTTTCGAACCTTTGAAAATTGGGTTGTGGATATCAACTGAAATGTTGTGTCTCCACGGTTTTTAGGTTTTTTTCGAACCTTTGAAATTTAGGTTGTGGATATCAACTGAAATGTTGCGTCTTCACGGTTTTTAGGTTTTTTCGAACCTTTGAAATTTGGGCTGTGGATATCAACTGAAATGTTGCGTCTCCACGATTTTTAAGTTTTTCGAACCTTTGAAATTTAGGTTGTGGATATCAACTGAAATGTTGCGTCGCCACGATTTTTTTTATTTTGCAAGTATTGACGAAATATCGATTCCCTGTAATTTTGGAAGTGTCGAACATGGTTCGCATTCTTCCGATTTGTGCGAGTATTGACTAAGCATCGCTAAAACCATTTTTTTTTGCATTGTTTTTGTTTAAAGACACGAGGGTCATAAGTTTTGACCTAAAACCATTTTGGCGGTAAAAGGCAGGGTGGACTAGGGTGGAAATCCCTGAATCCGAATTTTGTTTCAAACCATGGATTTTGGGTTCAAGGATTAAAAACTTTGGTCAAGTTAGGGAGAGGCTCCTAAACTTGGAATTTTTTAACAATGAAACAATGAAGGTAAGCATTGTTTGAATTTATAGAAATCTCAACATTTGATATGAAAATTCTAAAAGGAGTGGGTTTAGCGAGCGTGTACCTGAAATAGGTTTTGGCCGTACGGCATTGCTCTTACCCAGTTGGGTAAGTCCTCAAGGGTAGTACTGCTTTAAGAACTTACCATTGATGGGCATCATACATCTGTCACCCTCCATGTTTAGGAGTGCGTATGCGCCGTTGGAGAAAACCTTGTCGATGACGTAGGGTCCCTCCCATTTTGGCTCAAACTTGACTTTGGACTTGTGAGCGAAGACCATTGGTCTTTTTATCGCAAGAACCAAGTCACCCTTTTTATAGGCGGGTAGCCTTACCTTCTTGTTGAAAGATCCTGCCATGCGTGCTTGGTAAAGTTCAATGCTCTGTCGAGCTTCGAGCCGTCTCTCGTCGAGATTGTCCAGCTCATGGAGTCGCAACTTGACATTACTTTCTTGAGTCATGTCATTTTGCAAGGATACCCTCAAGGAAGGAATTTGTACTTCCAAGGGTACGATAGCTTCGCATCCATAGACCAAGGAGAATGGTGTGCTATGGGTTGGTCCTCGAACGGTGGTTCGATAGGCCCGCAAAGCTTCAGACAGTTTGTCGCTCCATTTTCTTTTGTGACTGGAGACCATTTTCTTGAGGATTTTGCAAAGCGTCTTGCTAAAAGCTTCTGTTAATCCGTTTGCTGCCGGATTGTATGGAGTTGAAGGACAGCTTTGGATTTTGTATTTGTCACAAAACCTGTAGAATTGATGATCCCCGAATTGTGGTCCGTTATGATGGACGAATCTTTTAGGTATGCTGAAGGACTGATGAGGTCTTCATTTCGTTGAGTGTAAATGCTTCTGACCACTTGGAGAAATAATCCGTAGCGGCAAAGATGAAGCGATAACCTTTGCTTGAAGGGGGAGAAATAGGACCTATGATGTCCATACCCCAGGCTTCAAAAGGCCATGAGATCACTGTAGGATGCAGCCATTCTGGAGGCATGTGAGTGTAATCTCCGTGAACTTGGCATTGTTGGCAGCGTTTAGCAAATTGCATTGCGTCGGCTACCATGGTAGGCCAGTAATAACCTAAACTTTTTATCTGATCGTAGAGCTTGGGACCAGCTTGATGAGCTCCATAAGACTAGCATGAACTTCTTTGAGTGTTTCTTTAGCTTCTTGTTATGACAAGCGGCGTAGAAGTACTCCGTTGAAGGATTTCCTGTAAAAGGATTTTTGAAGGAATATCCAAATGAAAGTTTGGGGTTCGCCTTTGGATGCTTACCCGTTCTTTTGGATCTTCAGGTAGGATTCCGAACATAGTGTAATCAATGAACGGATCCCTCCAGTAGCCGATTGAAGTTTGAAGGATAGAGATCCGACTCCCAACCACTCGGTGGCATTCAGCAACTGCTTGGTGTGTGTTAAGAGGAGAGAGGATTCTTCTCTCGCACACTGTGATTTGTATGTTTTCCTCTTCCTGGATCGCCATAGATGCAGTAAGTCTAGCTAGGGCATCTGCACAGATCATTTCACCTCTACGAATGTGGGTGATGTGACAGATGTCAAACTTTTGCCGAAGCGATTGTGCCTTATTGTAGTAAGGCAGAAAAATAAGGCTTCGTGACTTCAAATTTCTGATTCATCTGGTTGTTGATCAGTTGAGAGCCTCCAAAGGCTTCAAGCATGGTGATGCCGGATTCGATGGCGAGTTCCAATCCCAGGATCAGAGCTTGATATTCAGCTGCATTGTTTGTGCATGGTTCCAGTAGCGAGAAAGCGTGTGGAATCATGTATTTGTCGGGGCTAACAAAGAGGATGCCAACTCCCGAGATCAACTATGTTTTTTCATTTGTCATGGTTGCACCGTCAAAGTACATGTCCCAGGAGGCATTTTGTGAGAAAGTCTCCACATTGTAGACTGGTTCGTCTGGGAGATCATCTCTGAGGGAAGAATCTTTAGGCAATGGATGCTCTGCGAGGAAGTCCGCTAGAGCTTGGCCTTTGATTACTTTTTGTGGTACATACCTAATATAAAATTGTGATAGAAGGATGGACCATTTTGCTAGTCGGGAATTGAGAGAACCTGCTTTTGTGACATGGACCTTCAAGAGGTTGATTCTCGAGACCAGATAGACTGTGTTGGAAAGCAAGTAGTGACGTAGCTTTTGTACGGAAAATATCACTACAAGGCATTCTTTTTCGACTGGAGAGTAGCGATGCTCTGCACCTACTAGCATGCGGCTGAGGTAGTATAGAGCAGCTTCTTTTCTTTCATCATTTTCTTGTGCAAGTAGAGCACCCAGAGAGTGATCAAGGGCTCTTGTGTACAAGATGAATGGTTTTCCAGTAGTAGGTGCAGCTAACACTAGAGGTTTTGTAATGTATGACTTGATATCTTGAAATGCAGCTTCACAGTCAGCATCCCAGACAAAGTTTACACCTTTTTTCATCAACTGAGAGAATGGACGGCATTTCCCCGAAAGAATGGAGATGAACCGTCTGAAGGAGGCAAATCTCCCTTGAAGCCCTTTGAGTTCTCTCAAGGTTCTTGGAGACGGCATTTCTAGAATAGCCTTGACTTTTATGGGGTCAAGCTCTATTCCAGCTTTCCGAACTAGGAATCCGAGGAACTTACCCGACGAGACGCCGAAGAAGCACTTCAAAGGTTCATTCGCAGTTTATGTTTGCGAATCCGGAGGAAGACTTTTCGAAGATCTTTGAGATGGTCTTCTTTTCTTTTGCTTTTGATAGCGAGGTCATCAACGTAACATTCGACCGTCTTGTGCTGCATATCTTGAAATATTTTCATCATAGCCCTCTAATATGTGGCACCAGCATTTTTCAGACCAAATGGCATGACAGTGTAGCAATACATGCCAAATGGGGTCCGAAAGGATGTGTGTTTTTCATCTTCAAGATGCATCTTTATCTGATTGTAGCCAGAAAAGCCATCCATGAATGTCATTCCCTCAAATCCACAGGTGTTGTCAATCATTACCTCCGGTATGGGGAGCGGGAATTCATCTTTAGGGCATGCGCCATTCAGGTCTCTATAGTCAGTATAGACCCTAATCTGCCCGTTTTTCTTTGTCATGGGGACAATGTTGGCCAACCATTCATGATGTTGTTCCTCACGGATGAAGCCAATGCTTTTAGTTTTTGAACTTCTTGTTCAATTTTATCCATCACATCTGGATGGAATCTTCTTTGGCCCTGCTTGATAGGCTTGATGTCTTCTTGAAGATTGAGTTTGTGGACTGCTATTTTGGGGTCTAAGCCAGGCATTTCAGCATAAGACCATGCAAAGCAATCGACGAACTCACGAAGAAAAGTGATATACTCGGGTAACTCACCATTCTTTATATTCTTGCTTATGAATATAGGACGTGGGTTATCTGGTGTTCCCAAGTCTATCTTTTGAACAGGATCTTCTGTTGGAAGGTTAGAAGGTGGTTCCTCCATAATATTTTTGGAGGCTTTCATCTCAATGAAACCTTCTGGGGTTTCAAGGGCATTTCCAGACCAAGGTTTTGTTCCTTTCCACGGTTCTTCTTGATCGGTAATCTTCTTAAGGCTTGCTATGAGATGGTCCCGATAGCCTGTTGAAAACGGGTTGAAGTAAGGTACTTCTTTTGGAGACGAGGGTTCTTCTTGGTCAGAAGACCACATGTCTGTGCCATCGAAAAATTCCTCTTCATCATTAGAGAAATCATACCAATTGGATGAGCTTCCTGGATCTTTATCAGGTGACTCAACGAAGAGATATCTAGGGAGATCGATGTCTTCATGGATACGTGATGTTAAGGCTTGGTCGGTAAGTCGACTTTTAAGACTTTGTGTCAACTGTCTCAGAGGAGTGTCGGGATCATACCCTAACCCGTGTGAAGACTTTTCTACATGGCTGTAGAGTCTCCAATCTTCCAACTGACTTTTGGTCAAGGCGGGCCCCAATGGCATGAGAATATCATGGCCTTCTCCTAAACCGACTGGGTTTTGAGCATCATAGCCCATTTTCTTCATAATAGCTTGTGCCACAGGACTATATAAGGATAGTTGAGGCATACCTTCATTTTGGAAAGGTTCAAGCATGGAGTTTGATGAAGAAGCATCCGATCTATGGAAGAAGATCGGCTTTTCCTTTGTTGAAGTTGTTGGAACAACAAAGGAAGCTGACGTAGGATCTTATATGTCAGAAGGTGTCTCCATTGGAGTAAGAGCAGGCTGAGCTTGCTGAGTGTCAGCTTGGCTTGACGATGTGTTATCTTCTGGCTCTGAATCCGAATTCGTGTCTTGCATGATAGACACAAAAGAGACAATAAATTTGCCCCTAGAATTTTACTTTTCCTTCTTCACTTTAGTCATGATGACCAAAGGTTTTGAAGGTTTGAGGGAGATGATGAAGGGAGTATGAATGCTCTCTTCGGGTTTGCCGGAGAATTTGTTTTCCTTTGGTGATTGCTGAGGAGCCTTGCCTTTATCTTTCTGGAGAATTTTGGCAAAGGATGCTATCTCCTCTTCTTCTTTTTCATCTTCATACATCTGGGAGTCTGTGAAGTGGACTTCTTTACCTTTGAAGGGTTTTCTGTCCATAAACACTCGATGTATCATGCCGTCATCGCCAACAAACTTGATGCATTGATGTAGAGTTGAAGGGAGAACACCATTCTCGTGGACATAGGGGCGTCTGAGAAGGATGTTGTAGCATGAAGGGGTTTTTATTGCATATACAGTGACCTCAGAGATAAGATCACCGATTTGCAACTTAAACTTGATTTTGCCGATAGGCCTTTGAGTACTCCCATCGTATCCAAAGATGGATATAGATGTGTGGCTCAACTTGCTGGGTGGGATGCCCAACTCTTCGAGAGCCGAAGTGGAGATGAGGTTGAGTGTAGAAACTGGGTCGACCTGAACTCTGTGCATAGGCATTTCCTTGATGTACCCTGTGAAGTGCAGGGGTCAGTTGTGCCTTGTTTCGCCAAGTAGGAGGTCTTCCTTAGTGAAGGCGCTGGTTGCACTGACTGCCTTTTGAACCGAGAGGCATTCGATGCATGATCCCTCTGTTTTCTTCTTTTCTCCCTTTGAGGAAGTTTCTAAGTTTTTGACCCGATAGTCCATTTCAATTTGGAGGACTTGCGGGCATGTTTGTCATTCTCATTCAGCTTTTGTAATTCTGAAATGAAATTATCACAAGTGCGCGGAGACATTTGCAATAAGTCTAGGATGTGTAGACGTACAGGTATGTGCTTGAAGTGTTCGATCAAGTCATACTTGAAAGTCTCCTTGGGGCCTGCATGTTCATCATTGTTGCCACTAGGGGCGCTTGCAACATCTTTTCCAGAAAGATTTACATATGTAAAGGAAGATTGGTTGTAATTTTTGTGGTAGTCCCAGCCAGAGCGGGTGCCTCTACCAACTTCGAGAGCTTCTTAAGAATGATCTTAGTTTGAAAGATTGTCTTCAAGGTCAAGAGGCTATCGTTTTTCATTTACTAGGGATGTATCTTCAGCAGAATTTCCATCCTCAGTGATTGTGTTGCACGGAGCATTTTCTAGGAATAAGGACTGAACAACACCCAGTAACTTTTCTTCTTCGTTGACCAATTCATCGTCCCAAGCATCAATAGCTGGGGTTTCTTCAGTCAGGAAGGGTGTGAACTCTGAAGTCACAGTCTCAGGAGAAGAAACCTAAGAGGGTACCATCTCTGTGAAAGTCACGTGAGACGAGGTAGCCCCAGAGGATACATTGCTAGGCTTCGTCGGAGTATAAGTGATCTCATTAGATGATTCTTCGGAAGAGCTATAATCCCAAATTATCACATTACAAGAAGCTATGATAGGAGACGTTGCCTGTTTAGAGTCAGACTCATCCTCGAATGTAAGAGGATCGTCTATCCAGTAATTTTCTCCATTTTCAGGAGTTAAGGGAGGAGGTACTTGATGGTCTTCAGGGACTTCCGGCTCTGGATTGCTAGAAAGCTTGTTGACGTGGTCTTGCTCTTGTTCTAGAGCAAGATGCTGCAAGATCCTTGCATATTCTTCAAGATCAGGCATGGGAGCCAAATCTTCTGCTTCGTCTGCTCTTTGTGGTTCAACATGGTTGATTTCCATTGGAGCAACAACGGGTATTGGGTCAACAACATTTTCTTGTACAGTCTCTTGGTCTTCAGACCAGGATCCTTGTGGCTATAAGGGGTTATTCCGGATTACTAACATAAGGTGAGTTTCAGGAACCCATTCTTCATCAGAGAAATACTCTCCTGTTTCAAGGGATTCCTCCCCCTCATCGGTGTAGTTGGACTCGAATCCATCATCGGTGTCGCTGGACTCGTATAATTCAATGGAGAATCCAACTACTGAATTGCAAGAGTATGATGCCCCCTGCATGGCTTCCTTGAATTGAGGTGGCATGAAATCACTGAGAGTGAATTTTCTTACCCCCTTTGAAGTCTCTGGAAGGGACGTTTTTGTTGCCCCAGTGAGGCGTTAGAGGAAGCCTCTGCCTTTTCATGGACTTCTTGTTTTGGCTGGGTCTTCTCTTGCCGTTTGAGCTTGAGGAGATGTTTCCTCGCCTGCCTTCGCCCGTAGATCTGTCGGCTTTGTTTTCATGACCTCCCAGTTTTCATCTTCCAGGAGATCGGGATGTACGCATATGGGTTGTCCGTCTGGTGTCGGGTAAGGAACCAGTGCTTCGGACGGTTGGATTCTATTTATCACATTTAAGGAAGTAGTGATCTTCTTCTTTGGTGATTTTGATGTTTGTCCACATGACACCATGTTGACGGAGGCAGACCCATAGTTTTTGTCAAAGGTGATGACTCCGTTTTTCCACATCTCATTTATCTTCTCTCTCACAATGAAGCATTGATTGAGAGGATGCGAGATCATCTGGTGGTATATATGGGCAGTACCGAGGATCGTTGGTTTTGCCAACATCTCCCGATCTTTTCGGTTCAGGCAAGGTGAGCTTGCCGTTTTCCATGAGGGCCCCGAAGATTTCATCATCTTTATCGAATGGGTATTTCTTTTCTACTCGCTCTTTGAAGGCATCTGAGAGTTCAGGTCTTTTACCCGCAGCTTTGTTTTCAGCTTTCTTTGGTGGCATAGGAGCCGACTTGGTTTGCACATTAAGGACCTCTTTTTCCTTTGGCTTTGAGGTTGCAATGACGATTGGCTCTTTTCTTGATGATTTCTGACTGTTGAGGTCTTTGATCACCGTTTCAGCCTCCATGGAAGCTTCTAGGAGTTCTCCCAGGTTTTTTGATTTGTTGCCGATGATCATGGAGTGGATTCTAGCTCTCATGTTGTTTCGACAGATGTCGACTAGCGACGCTTGTGGCAGTACATCTGAGCATTTGTACGCCATTGCTTTCCACTTATGAATGAAGATGTATGTTGACTCATTCTCCCCCTGTTTCAGGTTGCAAAGTTGAGCCATAGTAGCGGGATGATCCTCACCTTTGAAGTGAGTCAGGAAGCGTTCTCTAGCATGGCCCAATTTTGGATCGAGTCCTCCAGAAGAGTGGAGTACTAGTCAAAGGCTGTACCTTTTAGGGTACTTGCAAAGAGGCGGATCTTGAGTGCATCTTGATCTGCGATAGCTCCCGTCAAAATTTCGAAGTGGATGACATGCTGTTTGGCTGATCCTTTCCCCGTATATGTTTGGAGAGTAGGATGGTTGAATTTTGTAGGGAACGGGACCGAGTCCATCGATATGGGATATGGTGGCTTGATCCCATGCTCCTTGAGTATATCCTCTTCTTTTACTTTGGCGAGGATACTGTCTACGTCCTTTTTATTAAGGGCGCGTGACTCATTTTCTTCTCCATTTACCTCATCATCTTGAAGATTTGGAGGAGGTTCATTGTTTGCCTAATTTTGGAAGGCGATGAGAAGGATTTCCATCAGAGTTTCAATCCTCTGCTGGCCTTATTCCAATTGCTGGAAGCGTGTAAGCGCATCATCTTGAGGTGGATTGCGAGGTGGTGGCTCATAATTTATAGCCAGGACGTTCATCCCTCGAGATTCGAATGAAGAAACTGTCCTGGTGACTGAGCTGGGGCTCATTCTTTTTGATGAAGATCTTGAGGAAGGATCACTCTGTCGTCATTTGCTTGAAGGAGCAGGGGAATCTTTTGAATGTCTTCTTGTCCTGGAGACGCTACGGGTCACTGGACGTCGGACATGGATTTTTGTTGCTGACTTTTGGCGTCTTCTAGTTTTTCCAACCATATGGACAGCAGCAATTTGGTTGGATCTTTCTTTTTCGACCCATTTGTGACAGACTTGAAGTGTAGGAGGGTGGGTCCTTTACTTCTCTAGTCTCTTTTGTTGATACGACGCGCAGCGGCATATACGACAAGCAATTTGAGTTCGGTCAGCTATGGCTGGGCTTTGACAATGAAGGATGTGCTCCCTCTAGCACTTCAGCCAAGCTTGTCTTCTTTGTAGGTGGGTAAGGATAGGATAAGGACCCGGTCCTTCGCCTGTTGTAGCGAGGCTTTCAATTTTTTGAGTTAGGCCCTTATAGAGATGAAGGGTCGAACTGTAGGATTGTAGGCCTTAACAGGTTCTTTTAGAGGCCCAGTGATGCATGACTTGATTTTGGGCTTATAGGAACAAGCCGGCTCATCCTAGGTTGACTTGGTTGTCAAGTCGGAGATGGGTCTCCCCTCTTTCATTTAAGCAAGATAGTAGAATTGGTTCTCCTTGAATGTGGCCAGGTATGCTGGCTTGGTGGATGTTTGGGACCTTTTTTTGATTTGGTGAAGGTCTTGGGGACCAAGACTTGGGATAGACCTGGTCGTTTGTGGGTCGAGGCTTCGCGGGGGTGCCGCGGGCTTCGGGCTTTTTGGTGTTCACCTTTGGTGTCATGGTAGTGACACGTTAAGAGGCGACCTTCTGCTTCTTAGAAGTAGCAGTTAGTTCTTCGGGAAGTGGGAATGGTCCCATTGTCCCAAAGACGATAGTCCGGGGAGTCGAGGTCTACCCGGAGTTCAGAGAGTTGCCGAGGGAGCTGACGCTTTGGTAACTGACTAGGCGCTTGTAAGTACGCGTGGTTTGCTTCTGTTGAAGCATGAGTTGGTGCTGGTTCTCATCAAAAGTAATGGTCAAGGAAGCTACCATTTTTAGTTTTGAAAATTTCTGAAACAAGACCACATGCATTAGTAATCACAAGAATATAATGATCATAAATGGGAAATTCTATGGTTTTGTCTTTTCAAATTGCTCGAGGGACATGACCGAAGCTACATGAAGAAGGCAAAAAGCAATAGATGGTACAATTGTTCTGATCACAAGTATGGTAAGCCCAGAATGAGCGTCTAAGTGATTGTTATAAGCAATTGTGAACCTAAATTTGACTTATCGAGAAGTAGAGCTTGCTCGAGGTAAGAAGAATATAAGGTTGGAGTTACAAATGTGCCGGTCGCAAATACAGTAGACCCTGAAAGGGCGTACCAGTACCGCTGGGCAGAAATGTTTGGAGACCGCATCCATGCGATGAGATTCTCTATTTTGAAAGGTCAAGATTGGATTCATCAAAGAGAGCAGATGGTATTCTGATAAAAAAACGGGCACAATGATTTCCGCGAGCGCCAGTACCCAGAAGGGAAGGAACCATAATTTCTCGGATCTGAACCCAAAAATGACGAGAGTTTTTTTTTTTTTTTTTTGAAAGGCCAAGTTCGGATTCATGGAAGAGAGCAAAAGGCATTCCAATCTAGACACGGGCTCAACGATTTCTGCGAGCACCCGTGCCCAGAAGGGAAGAGACCAAAATTTCTCAGATCTGAACGCAAAAATGATGTAAGTTTATTTTTTTTGGAGATTTTAAAAAAAATTATAATTTTTTATTTAAGATTTTTTTTTGAAAAATCTTTTTTTTTTATTTTTTTAAGAATTTTTTTAAATTTTTTATATTTTTTTTAGAAATATTTTTTTTATTTTTATTTTAGATTTTTTTTGAATAATATTTATTTTTTTATATTTTTAAAAAAATAATTTTTTTATTTTTTATTTTTTTATTTAAAATTTTTTATTTTGATAGTTTTTTATATTTTAAAGATTTTTTTATTTAAAAGATGAGAGAGTACACATAGGCCTCCTAACCCGGTCTTATGAAATCTCGATTGATAGAACAGCCCCCAGGTAAGGGTATGATTACTTAATGAACCCGTTTGGAGGACCCTTGCGTAGAACAGTCAGGCTGTCTCAACACTCTGGACAAGGCTTTTCTTGAATCAACCGGATCAAAGAACGCAATTGGTTTAACCTTAGTGGTCTATGTCTTTTTTTTTAGATCCCAAATAGACTCATCAAAGAGAAACGATGGCCCAAATCCCAACTCGAACAGGCTCAACATTTCTGCAAGCACGATGAACAATAGGAGCGGATCAAAGTTTCCCAATTTTGAATCTAAACTAAGAAATCTGATTTTTTTTTGTTAGATCTTTAATGAACTAATCGAAGAGAAACGATGGCCAAAATCCCAACTCGAATTGGCTCAACAATTCTGCAAGCACGATGAACGATAGGAGAGGATCAAAGTTTCTCAATTTTGAATCCAAACTGAGAAATCTGATTTTTTTTTGTTAGATCTTTAATGAACTCATCGAAGAGAAACGATGGCCAAAATCCCAACTCGAATTGGCTCAACAATTCTGCAAGCACGATGAACGATAGGAGAGGATCAAAGTTTCTCCATTTTGAATCCAAATTGAGAAATCTGATTTTTTGGCTTTTCTTTTTGTGAGATCTCTAATGAACTCATCGAAGAGAAACGATGGCCCAAATCCCAATTCGAATAGGCTCAACATTTCTGCAAGCATGATGAACGATAGGAGAGGATCAAAGTTTCTCAATTTTGAATCCAAACTGAGAAATCTTATTTTTGTTTTTTAGATCTCTAATGAACTCATTGAAGAGAAATGATGGCCTAAATCCCAATTCGAATAGGCTCAACATTTTTGCAAGCACGATGAACGACAGGAGAGGATCAAAGTTTCTCAATTTTGAATCCAAACTGACAAATCTGATTTTTTTTTTAGTTCTCAAATGAACTCATTGAAGAGAAACGATGGCCTAAATCCCAACTCGAACTGGCTCAATATTTCTACAAGCGCGATGAACGATAGGAGATGATCAAAATTTCTCAATTTTGAATCCAAACTCAAAAATCTGATTTTTGTTTTTTTGTTTTTTTTAAGATCTCTAATGAACTCATCGAAGAGAAACGATGGCCCAAATCTCAACTCGAACAGGCTCAACATTTCTGCAAGCATGATGAACGATGGGAGAGGATCAAAGTTTCTCAATTTTGAATCCAAACTGAGAAATCTAATTTTTTTGTTTTTTGTTTTTATTAGATCTCTAATGAACTCATCGAAGAGAAACGATGGCCCAAATCCTAATTCGAACGGGCTCAACATTTCTGCAAGTACAATGAAAGAGTGGAGAGGATCAAAGTTTCTCAATTTTGAATCCAAACTGAGAAATCTGATTTTTTTGTTTTGTTTTTAGATCTCTAATGAACTCATCGAAGAGAAACGATGACCTAAATCCCAACTAAAACATGCTGAACATTTCTGCAAGCACGATGAACGATAGGAGAGGATCAAAGCTTCTCAATTTTGAATCCAAACTGAGAAATCTAATTTTTTTTTATTTTTGATATCTCTAATGAACTCATCGAAGAGAAACGATGGCCCAAATCTCAACTCGAACAGGCTCAACATTTCTGCAAGCACGATGAACGATAGGAGAGGATCAAAGTTTCTTAATTATGAATCCAAACTGAGAAATTTGATTTTTTGTTTTTTTTTGTTAGATCTCAAATGAACTCATCGAAGAGAAACGATGGCCTAAACCCCAATTCGAAGAGGCTCAACATTTCTACAAGCACAATGAACGATAGGAGAGGATCAAAGTTTCTTAATTTTGAATCCAAACTGAGAAATCTGATTTTTGTTTTTTAGATCTCTAATGAACTCATCGAAGAGAAACGATGGGCCAAATCCCAATTCGAACTGGCTCAACATTTTTGCAAGCACGATGAACGATGGGAGAGGATCAAAGTTTCTCAATTTTGAATCCAAATTGAGAAATCTGATTTTTTATTTTCTTTTTTTTTATCTCTAATGAACTCATCGAAGAGAAATGATGGCCCAAATCCCAACTCGAATAGGCTCAACATTTCTGCAAGCACGATGAAGGATTGGAGATGATCAAAGTTTCTCAATTTTGAATCCAAACTGAGAAATCTGATTTTTTGTTTTTGAAAAGAGAAAGAGTGGAAATAAATTCAAAGATAGAATTAGAAATTTCCAAAAAATCTTATCTCATTTTTTTTAGATGCGAAATCCAACGTAGGCCATCAACTAGAAAGTAGCCAAGGAATCCAGAAAAGAATTATAAGCATAGAGCAAGAATATGGTATGCAAGTACTTTATTTCCAAGCATCGTGTTCTCAAATGAGTCCCACCGGGTGTGTTAGCTTGATGAACCGTGCAATCTGCGCACCGTTCTATCGAGGCCGGTGGACATGGGAGCCCGTGGGGTACGACCCTTTCGTAACCGGCGGGAAAAGCGGGTATCAACATCTTTTGTGTGGGTGTGCCAGATTTTCTATTTTACTTGGAATTACAAGTGGTGATCCGGAGATCGACCTTCGCAAGTAAAAAGGAAATCAACTTCTTTCAAGTTTTCCATTGCACATATATTTAAGAAAAGAGACATTTTCTTGATTTGTCGTGAAAGACGATTTTTGTGGCATTTATAGCCGATTTTTGGCGTTTATAGCCGAATTTGTGGCGTTTATAGTCGAGTTTTGGCGTTTATAGCCGATTTACAATTCTTATCAATAATGAAGGACAAGATTTGTGATTTTTGTCTCCTTTAGAAAAACACAAAATACAATGAAAAGCAAGAAAAGGAGCATCTAACTTCTCAGGAGATTGTGGGGGACTCGTTTAGATTGACGGTCGCAAGCCATGTGTGGACTTCGCCATCATCCATGTAGATGAGAACAGAGGATGCTCTTGATTCGCTTGGCTTGGCTATAACCTCAGATTTTTAGAGGACAAAGACCAAGAGGAGGTCCTATGTCCAATAAAACGCTAAGTAGACAGGCAGAAAGAAAAGACGAGGACCTTGGGGGGGGGGGGGGGGGTATCCCCAAGGGACTTTTGTCACATTGCAGTGGTGGCTGATGCAGAACTTCAGCAAAGTTTTCTTGTAACTTGTAACTCTCATTTGCTTGCTTCTGATTAGGCCGTCCAAAGAAATGAATTAATGACTGCAATAAAGCTAGCCAATTAGTTGCATTAAGTGGTCGCCGAGCAATTAAAGAGTCGCGGGCCGTGCCGCGTCTTTTGGAGTTCTTTTGGCGATGATCATCGATGGATTTACATGCTGATCAACATCAGATAACCATGTAACTTCAGACATTGATAGCTAACAGCAGGCCGGTGACATCTGTCCTGTCGATTTCTCGATCGATCGGGTAGAAAATGCACTTTTTTGGTCGACCGGTTGGCGATCAATGTTGATTTTGATACTCTTGAAGACGGGCCCGTGATTTTGATGCATGTAGAAGGATTTGGTGCCTCAAAAGTATGAGTTTTGGAAAATCACAGGAGTTGGAAACTTCGAAATGCGAAAAACTACGGAAAATGGGGCTTTCTAGGACGAATCCGGTGATCCGGGGCTCCATGGTCTCGGGCGACCCTGGGCCAGGGTCGCGGGCTGCGACTCTAGGGGGATTTTCCCTCTTTGGTTTCCGTTTTGCGGTCGTTTCGATGTTTTTTCTGATTCTTTTTTCTTCTGTATTTTTCTTGACATTTTTGCTCATTTATTGGCTTGATTTCCCTGTAGAAAACTTGATGAGAATCCTTGCATTTTGGGGTGCAAAGTTTCCAATTTTTCGGGAAAGCCGAAGACTTTGTAGCGTAGAGTTACCGATTTTCCGCCAGAAGCTGAAATTGGGTTAAACGACGTTGGAATGACCTGAAATTTGAGGTGAAGCCTCTTAAGCAGTAAATAAGACCAACCATATGCTTTTCTTTGAGTTTTGAAGCCATACAGGACCAGTAGATTTGATTTTCTCGTGAGGAAGATGTTACGCTTTGATGTGCGGTCAACCAATGTCCGATTGACTTGAAATTTGACAGGGAGCCTATTGGAGTCATTTTGAGATGATCCACAGGCTCTGTCTTGGAAACCATGGTCCCGGGGTGCTTCGCTGCAGAGAGGCCTGATTTGGCTTCCGAAGGTCAAAGTCTGTTCAAATGTTGCTGAAATGACTTAAAACTTGACGTGTAGCCCTTTATAAGCATCTTGAAGCTAGCCATGTGCTCTATCTAATGAGTGATTTTCTCGGTGATTCTCGCCGCCGAGAGGCTTGATTTAGCTGTTAGAGGGTTGATGTAGGGTCAAACATTGTCGGTTTGACTCGGAACTTGACGTTGAGCCTTTTGAATGTATTTTGAGACTATCCATAGGCTTTGATCAAAGATTTGGTGTCTCCGATGTTGTCACCGCCGAGAGCTCTTGTTCAGCTATCGGAGAAGCGAAGTTAGGCCAAATGATTTTGAAATGGCCCAAAACTTCTTGTGTACTCCTTTTTTGGCTGTCTTGAAGGATCTTGCAGTTTTTGTTTGATTCTGACAAGATTTGATTGTTTTAGAAGTCGCATCGCCCATTTGTGGTAGGCCACGACTTCATGTAGCTTTCTTGATGTTGAAGGGGCAAAGTGACATTTTTGGTGTCAACAAAGGTACATTTGTTCTGATTGTAAGTATGGTGGCTCAGAATGAGCGTTCCAATGAATGCTTGAAGCAATTGTATGTTGGAATTTGAGATGACTTGAGAAGTCTTTTGATGAATTGAAGAAGTTAGCATCTCAAGTATTGTTTTGAGTTGGAATTCTTGTCAACACATTGTCACAAACATGATGTTAATAGGCTAGTGTTGATAGAGCTGAAAAGAAGAAACAGAATTGAAACAGTCAGGAATTCAGAATTCCTGAAGCAGAGCACGCGGTCGACCGGCTCTTCATGCGGTCGACCGAGCAAGAAGAAACCTGCAGAAAACAGATTCAGGTAGCTCCCAGTTATTTTCGTGACACAGTGTGTCTTCGGTCGACCGGGACCCCAGGATGTCGACCGAGCTCAAAAGTTGTCTGTTTCCAGTCAGTGTCTTCGGTCGACCGAGCAAGCCAGGATGTCGACCGAGCACGGGAACCAGAGTTGCGCAGAATTAGAAGTTTTGCACGAAAATTCAGCACTCTTATCTATTTCGTTTGGGACTCTTTCTAAACGAATTGTAGCCTGTTTTAAATACAATTAAGGGTTACTATAACCTATATAAAGGCATGTATGGGTCGTTCTAAAGATACACCAGAAGAGAGAAAGAATAGAGAAGAGTTTTAGAGAGTTCTTGAGAGAAAGAAGAAGCTGCTGGTGTGTGTTGCTGTGTGCTGATGTGGTGACGTTTTCTACAGCAATTGTGGACGAGATTATGCTCTAGAAGATGGTGATTCGTCCATGAGTTAAGTGTCTCTCTGTTTATGCTTTAATTTCAATTTGTAAAGGGATTGAGAGAGAGAGAATTGTAGAGGGGAAGGGCTGTAGACAGAATTTATCTTCTATTCTGTTTTTACATCAAGTTGGTGCTTGATGTCTGGGGTTTGGTGATCCTATCTGTTGGTGCAGATAAATTGTAATGGGAGTCGGTGCTTCCTAGATAGTTGGTGCTATCTGAAACTAAGGGTTGGTGCTGTTTGTCGTTGGTGCGACTAAATAAGATTCAGATCTGTCCCGGATTGGTGTTCGGACAGTCTTTGAACCGTGGACGTAGCCTTTCGGTGAACCACGTTAAATCTGGTGTCATTGTGTGATTTTACTTGTTTTGTTGTTGAATTGGACCTGTTTTTAGAAATCACTGATTCACCCCCCCCTCTCAGTGATCGCGATATCCAACAATTGGTATCAGAGCGAGGTTCCCTTGATCAGTTTAATACGCTAAGGGTGATCTCTTGTCAAATCACATGGCAGTCAATACAGGGAATATGAAAGCACCTCTGTTTGATGGTTCTAATTACTCCTTTTGGAAGATTAGGATGCAAGCCTTCATCAAATCTCTTGGCTATGATGTTTGGGAGGCTGTCAGAGCCGGTTACAATGCTGCCACCGTACCCAATGATACAGCATCGAAGAAGTTAGCAGACAACGACTCCAAGGCGCAGAATGCACTCTTTAGTGGCCTTGTGGACAGCGAGCTTGTCAAAGTAATTGCATGCAAAACAGCCAAGGAAATTTGGGACAAGTTGCAAAGCATACATGAAGGTGATGAGAAGATTAAAGAAGCCAAATTACAAACCCATCGCTCTCAATTTGAATCTCTTCGCATGGAGGAAAGCGAGAATGTTAACTCGTATATGCAACGAGTGAATGAAGTCACGAATGACATTCGTGGACTAGGGGAGGAGATTAAAGAGCCGGTCATCGTCAAAAAGGTTCTAAGATCTCTTCTTCCCCGGTTTGATTCAAAAGTCTCAGCCATCGAAGAAGCCAAAGATCTGAATGCATTTTCCATGGATGAATTACATGGTTCTCTAACTGCCTATGAGATGCGCATAGGAAAGACGTCTTCATCTGATAAAGAAGCAGCCTTCAAAGTTCAGAAAAAGGCAAAAGAGACTGCTGGTCATGATTCTGATACTGATGATGATGAGCTTGAGGCTCAATTTGTTAGAAAGTTGAAGAAAGGAAGCAATGGCAAGTACAAAGGGAAGCTACCCTTTAAATGCTTCAATTGTGGAGGTGTTGGTCACTTTGCTGCGAAGTGTCCGCTAAAAGAAGACAATGATAATGACTCTTATGCTGAAAAGAGTAAAGGAAAGAGAAATTTCAGAAAAAGGGGCAAAGCTAAAAACTTTCTATGTCAACAAGATGACAGCACGTCTGAAACTTCAGACGATGATGAATCAACCGAAGCTCTCTTCATGGTCACTGTTGAAGAAGAAGAAGAGCTAGATCCGGAAGAGGATGAGGAGGCTGAAGTCAATCTTGAAGAGGAACTCATAGCCGCACTTGAGGAGCTTAGCATGGAACGCAAATCAAGTAAGAAACATCTGAAACTTCTCCATGAATCTGAAAGTTCTATTATTTCTTTGAAAACTCAAGTAGAAGAATATAAAAGAATGGTAGAAGTCCTTGAAAACCAAATAAGTATCAAAAAGGAAGAGGCTATGAAACTTGAAACTGAGATCAATAGAGCAAAGGCTGAAAATTTGGAAAATAGCAAAAAACTCAAAGCGCTCCAAGCGATTGAAGGGACTATGAAACTCAATGAACTACTGAAAGTTCAAAGACCTGCCCACTTCAGATTTGGTCTAGGATTTGAGAAAGGTGAATCCTCTAAGATTGCACCTCCTGAAAAGAAAGAGTTTGTGAAGCAAGTCACTGCACCTTCTAACTCTATGAAGCCCACTCAACCTAGAAAGGAGTCCATTCCTGTTAGAAAGGTAATGAAGATTAACCAGCCACAAAGAAGATACAAATTCTATGGTTATTGCTTTCATTGTAATATGTTTGGACATAAAAGAGCTGATTGCAAATTCTATGTAAGAAACAGCCCACTTGTGACTAGGAATCCTTTTTCAATCCTAAGTAGCCACAAAATTGAGTGCTATATGTGTCATAATTATGGACACTTGGCTAGGGATTGTAGGTTGCACATTGCTAACAAATTTCAGGTTGAAAAGAAACCCAAGTTAGTCAAGGCTTGGCGAGCAAAGCAAAGTGCAGAAAGTCCCAAAGAATCTCTCATTGTGCAAATGGCATTCAATGCACAAAAGAAGGCAGCACCATGGGTCCTTGATAGTGGTTGTTCAAGCCATATGACTGGTGATAAAGAGAAATTCATCAAATTACAGCACTATGAAGGCGGTTCAGTGAAGTTTGGCAACAATGATGGTGCCAAAATCTGCGGAAAAGGTGTTATTCAGCTTATGGCAAACAAGATCAGATCGGAAGAAGTCTTATATGTGTCTGGATTGAGACACAACCTGCTTAGTGTGAGCCAGATCTGTGACAAGGGTCACGAAGTTATCTTCACAAAGAATGGGTTTGCCATCAAGAAGAGTAGCAACGGCAAAACAGTGGCAACTGGATCAAGAACTGCTGGAAATCTCTATACATTGTCAGATGGAGCTGAAAAGACCTGCTTGATGAGTCGGACAGAGGAAAGTTGGTTGTGGCACAAACGCCTTGGGCATCTAAGCTTTGATAACATGTCAAAGATTTGCAATTCAAAGGCTGTAAGAGGCATGTCTACAGTTGAAAAGCCTTCCAATCCTATTTGCGACTCTTGCCAAAAGGGAAAGCAAACGAGGGTTATGTTCAAGTCAAAGGAGCATCATTCCAAGAAACCTCTTGAGCTAGTGCACACTGATCTCTGTGGACCAATGCGAACTCAAAGCACCAATGGAGATAAGTATTTCATGTTATGCATTGATGATTATACTCGTATGACATGGGTATTGTTTCTTAAGCATAAGCATCAAGCACTTGATCGTTTTAAAATGTTTAAAGCACAGGTTGAAAATCAATTGGAAAAACGTATCAAGATTTTAAGGTCTGATCGTGGAGGCGAGTTCACATCTGAAGAGTTCACTAAATATTGTGAACATCATGGCATTCAAAGACAGTACTCAGCCCCTAGAACTCCACAGCAAAATGGAGTTGTGGAACGGAAGAATCGCACCGTACAAGAGATGGCTCGTACGATGCTAAGTGAAAGCAAGATGGCTGACAAGTATTGGAAAGAGGCAATTCATACGGCTGTATACATTCAAAATCGATGCTTGATCAGGCCACATGAAGACAAAACTCCCTATGAGCTATGGTTCGGAAGAAAAGCAACAGTCAAGCACTTCAGAGTCTTCGGCAGCAAGTGTTACATCAAGCGGCTCGAACAAAATCCGGGCAAATTTGAAGAAAGAGCTGACGAAGGTATATTTCTGGGTTACTCCTCTACTAGCAAGGCATATAGGTGTCTTAACAAAAGAACCAGAAAAATCATAGAAAGTGCTGATGTGAGAATAGATGAGAATATTGAACCAAAGAATGCAACTCATAATGACAGTCCAGTTTATGAGGACTCGAGTGAGATTGATGATGAGATGGCTGAATCTAATGATTCTGAGAAATCAAAGGATGACTCAGAAGATACTACACCTAAGAAGCACAGCACTTGGGTAGAGCAACACCCTAAGGATCAAATAATTGGAGATCCTAAGGCAGGTGTTCAAACTAGACAAAGTGTAGTTAGCAATTACTCACTTATGTCCACCATTGAACCCAAGACTGTGGCTGAAGCCAGTCTCGATGAAAGTTGGTTGAAAGCTATGCATGAGGAGTTGGAGCAAATTGAGAAGAACTCCACATGGGAACTTGTTCCTAGACCTACTGATAAGAATGTTATTGGTACTAAATGGGTCTTTCGGAATAAGCTGAATGAAGATGGTCAAGTCATTAGAAACAAAGCAAGGCTGGTTTGTAAAGGCTATGCTCAAGTTGAAGGCATAGATTTTGAAGAGACCTTTGCACCGGTGGCTTGTCTGGAAGCTATTCGTATGTTTCTTGCATTGGCAGCATACAAAATCTTCAAGGTATTTCAGATGGACGTAAAGTCAGCTTTCTTGAATGGTTTACTTGAAGAAAAGGTCTACATTGAGCAACCTGATGGTTTTCTCATCAGCAAAAATTCAGATCTAGTGTGCAAGTTGAAAAAGGCTCTTTATGGGCTGAAACAAGCGCCAAGGGCGTGGTATGCAAGGCTGGACCTATATCTCCGCAAGATCGGTTTTGGAAAAGGAATGGTTGATAGCAATCTGTATGTCAAAACTGAGTTAAGCAAACAGCTGGTTGTCATTGTTTATGTTGATGACATAATCTTTGGTGGCAATGATGAGGAGATGTGCAGGAATTTTGCAGAAAAGATGAAGAAAGAATTTGAGATGTCGATGCTTGGAGAACTAAAGTTCTTTCTTGGTTTACAAGTTCAGCAGCTGAAACATGGCATCTTCATATCACAAATGAAGTACATTAAGGAAATGCTAAAACGGTTCAATATGGAAGACAGCAAGCCAGTGAGCACACCAATGTCAACGAACACAAAGCTTAGCAAAGATGATAAGGCCTCGTCCGTTGATCATACCACCTATCGCTCTATGATAGGAAGCTTGCTCTACTTGACTGCAACAAGACCAGATCTTCTACAAGAAGTATGTATGGTTGCACGTTTTCAAGCAGCACCAACTGAAACGCACCTTACAGCAGTGAAAAGAATCTTTCGATATCTGAAAGGTACTATGGAGCTTGGTATCTGGTATCCCAAAGGCAAATCCTTCACTCTAGTTGCATATTCTGATGCCGATTGGGCTGGATGCGTAGATGATCGCAAGAGTACTAGCGGCGGCGCATTTTATCTTGGAGAAAGATTAGTTGTTTGGCATAGTAAGAAGCAAGACTCAGTATCCCTTTCGACAGCGGAAGCGGAATACATTGCAGCGGCAACTTGTTGTACACAAGTGTTATGGATGCGGCAAATGCTCTCTGATTTAGGAGTTCCTACAACGGATCCTACGCCGATCCTATGTGACAACACGAGTGCAATTCATATATCTAAGAATCCTGTTCAGCACTCTCGAACAAAGCATGTAGCAATTCGTTATCATTTTCTTAAAGATAAAGTTGCTGATGGAGAGGTCAAGTTGGAATATGTTCCAACAACTGAGCAAGTGGCTGATATTTTCACGAAACCTCTGCCAAAGGAAGTCTTCGAGTATCTCCGGAAAAAGTTAGGAGTTACTCACTCTCCTAAACCGTAGGAGTTGTGCTTGAAAGGGGGAGCAATGCATTCATTGAATATCCTATTCGCTCCTCGGTTTGGTCCCTTTGGACTTGTTGTCAAAGGGGGAGAGATGTTATGCTATGATAGCAAGGAGAGATGTTAGGCTATGAAAGCTAGGGGGAGATTGTTGAGTTGAAAGTGTTGAAGTTCCAATAGTGTTGCCAACAATTCCAAAGGGGGAGATTGTTGGAATTTGAGATGACTTGAGAAGTCTTTTGATGAATTGAAGAAGTTAGCATCTCAAGTATTGTTTTGAGTTAGAATTCTTGTCAACACATTGTCACAACATGATGTTAATAGGCTAGTGTTGATAGAGCTGAAAAGAAGAAACAGAATTGAAACAGTCAGGAATTCAGAATTCCTGAAGCAGAGCACGCGGTCGACCGGGCTCTTCATGCGGTCGACCGAGCAAGAAGAAACCTGCAGAAAACAGATTCAGGTAGCTCCCAGTTATTTTCGTGACACAGTGTGTCTTCGGTCGACCGGGACCCCAGGATGTCGACCGAGCTCAAAAGTTGTCTGTTTCCAGTCAGTGTCTTCGGTCGACCGAGCAAGCCAGGATGTCGATCGAGCACGGGAACCAGAGTTGCGCAGAATTAGAAGTTTTGCACGAAAATTCAGCACTCTTATCTATTTCGTTTGGGACTCTTTTCTAAACGAATTGTAGCCTATTTTAAATACAATTAAGGGTTACTATAACCTATATAAAGGCATGTATGGGTCGTTCTAAAAATACACCAGAAGAGAGAAAGAATAGAGAAGAGTTTTAGAGAGTTCTTGAGAGAAAGAAGAAGCTGCTGGTGTGTGTTGCTGTGTGCTGATGTGGTGACGTTTTCTACAGCAATTGTGGACGAGATTATGCTCTAGAAGATGGTGATTCGTCCATGAGTTAAGTGTCTCTCTGTTTATGCTTTAATTTCAATTTGTAAGGGGATTGAGAGAGAGAGAATTGTAGAGGGGAAGGGCTGTAGACAGAATTTATCTTCTATTCTGTTTTTACATCAAGTTGGTGCTTGATGTCTGGGGTTTGGTGATCCTATCTGTTGGTGCAGATAAATTGTAATGGGAGTCGGTGCTTCCTAGATAGTTGGTGCTATCTGAAACTAAGGGTTGGTGCTGTTTGTCGTTGGTGCGACTAAATAAGATTCAGATCTGTCCCGGATTGGTGTTCGGACAGTCTTTGAACCGTGGACGTAGCCTTTCGGTGAACCACGTTAAATCTGGTGTCATTGTGTGATTTTACTTGTTTTGTTGTTGAATTGGACCTGTTTTTAGAAATCACTGATTCACCCCCCCCCCCTCTCAGTGATCGCGATATCCAACATTGTAAACCCTAATTTCGACTTATCGAGAAGCAAGTCTTGCTCGAGGTAAGATGAATATAAGGTTGGAGTTTACAAATTTGCCGGTCGCAAGTACAATAGACCCGGAAGGGCGTACCAGTACCGCTATGCACAAATGTTGGAGAGAACAAGAGTGTCGGTCGCAAATACAGTAGACCCAAACGGGCGTACTAGTACCGGTAGGCACAAATGTTGGAAATCGCATCCATGAGATGGGATTTTTTTTTTGAAAGGTAAATATTGGATTTATCAAAGAGAGTAAATGGTAGTCCAATCCGAACATGGGCTCAACATTTCTGCGAGCACTAGCGCCCAGAAGGGAAGGAACCACAATTTCTCGAATCTGAATCTAGAATGACAACAATTTTTATTTTTGAAAGGTCAAGATCGGATTTGTCAAAGAGAGCAAATGGTATTCCAATCTAGACATGAGCTCAACATTTCTGCGAGCACTAGCGCCCAGAAGGGAAGGAACCACAATTTCTTAAATCTGAACCCGAAGATGACAGGAGTTTTTTTTAAAGAAGATCTAAAGACGGTCTTATGAAACGTCAATTGATAGAATTGCCCCCAGGTACGGGTAGGATTACTTAATGAACCCGTTTGGAGGACCTTTGCCTAGAACAGTCAAGCTGTCTCCACACTCTGGACAAGGCTTTTCTTGAATCAATCGTGGTCAAAGAATGCAATTGGTCTAACCTTAGTGTTCTTTGTCTCTCTATTTTTTTTTCGATCCCTAACAGACTCATCGAAGATAAATGATGGCCCAATCCCCGATCCAAACACGGGCTCAACATTTCTGCGAGTGCCAGTGCCGAAAAGGAAAAGGATCAAAGTAGCTAATTTTGAATCCAAAATGAGAAATCTATTTTTTTTAGATCCTTAAAAGACTCATTGAAGAGAAACGATCGCCTAATCCCGGATCCAAACATGGGTTCAACATTTCTGCGAGCGCCAGTTCCGGAAAGGAAAAGGATCAAAGTTTCTCAATTTTGAATCCAAAACGAGAAATCTGATTTTTTTTTAAGAAAAGAGAAAGAGTGGAAATAAACTCAAAGATAGAATTTGAAGTTTGTTTTAGATGCGAAATCCAACATAGGCCACTAACTAGAAAGTAGCCAAGGAATACAGAAAAGAAGTATAAGCATAGAGCAAAATTATGATATGCAAATATTTCATTTCGAAGCATCGTGCTCTCAAATGAATGTGGACCGTGCTTTTGCTCGGTGCTACCGAGGTCGGCGGACTTGAGAGTCCGTTTGACCCAACCCTTTCTCGCCCGGAGGGCAAAGCGTGCATCAACATTTTGAGTTTTGGTTGGGTGTTCCAGATTTTCTACTCTACTTGGAATTGCAAGTGGTGATTCGGAGATCGACCTTCACAAGTAGAAAAGGAAATCAACTTCTTTCGAGTTTTCATTGCACAAATATTTAAGAAAAGAGAAAAGATTTTTAATGCCGTGAGAGGCGATTTCAATTGGTTTGTCGTGAAAGGTGATGTTTGCCGTGAAAGACGGTTTTTTGGCGTTTATAGCCGATTTACAATTCCTATCAATAATGAAAGACAAGAGTTGCAACTTTTTTGTCTCTTTAGAAAAATACAAACTACAATGAAAAGCAAGAAAATAAGGATCTAACTTCTCAGGAGATTGTGGGGGACTTGTTCAGATTATCGGTCACAAGCCATGTGTGGACTTCGCCATCATCCATGCAGATGAGAACAGAGGTTGCTCTTGATTCGCTTGGCTCGGCTTCAACCTCAGATTTTTAGAGGACAAAGACCAAGAGGAGGTTCTATGTCCAATAAAAAGCTAAGTAGACGGGCTAGAAAGCCAAGTGTAAGCCATTGGAGGCAAAAGGAGAAGGCAAGGACCTTAGGGGGGTGCCCCTAAGGGACTTTTGTCACCTTGTAGCTATGGTCGGTGCAGAACTTTAGCAGAGTTTTCTCTTTTTTTTTCTGGATTTTGTCTATCTGGGTTTTCTGATCTTCTGTCTCTAGATTTTTCTGGATTTCTGATAGATTTCTCTGATTCGGATTTCTTTGGAATACTTTCCTATTTATAGGCCTTTGGTAGCCATTTATGAGAGTTTATGGGCTTTAAGGCCACATAATAGGAGCAGTTACATGATTTATTTATTTATTTTGTAACTTCTTTTTCTTGGCTTCTGATTCACCGGTGGAGAGTTAAAGGGCATTTAATCGCCTTTAATCACCATCGTGGGAGGAGTTTCATGGCTTTAAGTGCCATGAATCTTTAATTTGTAACTCCTTTTCCCTTGATTCTGATTGGGCCGTCCGAAGTAATGAGTTAATGACCGCAATAAGTTGCCATAAATGGGTCAATTAACAGCATTAAGTGGTCGCCAAGTCGCTTGAAGAGTAGCGGGTCATGCCGCTTCTTTTGGATTTCTTTCTGCGATGATCATCGATGATCTTCATTCTGATCGACATTGGATGACCATATAACTTCAGAGATTGATTGCTAATAGTGGGCCGGTGACATCTGTCCTGTCGATTTCTCGATCGATCGGGTTGAAAGTGCACTTTTTTGGTTGATTGGTTGGCGATCAATGCTGATTTTGATACTTTTGAAGACGGACCCGTGATGTTGATGTATATCGACGGATTTGGTGCTTCAAAAGTCAGAATTTTGGAAAATCATTGATCGGTCCCCAAGTGTAGGGTACGATTGTAGTAATAATCTGGTAAATCCAGGTCGATCAACAGGGAGCAATGCTTCCTTTGACCTATCCTAAATAAACACTAAATCTGGCCTAAATAGAAACTAATTAAATTAGATAACTAAATATAAAAAGTTTAATTATAATGCTTTCCAAAAATAAAAGAACTATTGTAATAAAGGAAACCTAATCTAAGAAATCCTAAAATATCTAAAAACCTGTAAAAGAATGCACAAATCAAACGACCAGCTTAATATAAAAAAATCAAAATAAAATTTCCTAAATTAGATCCTATTTACCAAAATCAATTTTTATGCAAATATGAATGATCTATAATGCCCTAATTGCTAACAATGCAATTTTATGCAAGTTTCTAACTATATGATGCATGCTGTAAAAATTCTAAGTATGGACACTATTGTATAGCCCTATTTCACTGGACTGCACGATTGGCCTAAGATGGTGTGAACCTAAATCTAATGAATGGGATTAATACTCTGATGATGCATGAACACAATAAAAAAAGAAAAACCGAAAAAGGACTTAAAACGAAAACGATATGATCACCTAAAGATGCCTACTTGAATTGTTTTGTTGCTGAAATCCGAACGCAGGCTTTCCAACTACCTCTGTTTGAGCCTCTAGTTGACATGGTTCCCTAGGTTATTTTTGTCTGAAATTCTGGGGTTTCAACGTCCAATTACCATACTTTAAATCTGCTATTTTTTGGATAAAAATATTAACGTTTACCTGGTTTTTAAATGGTGCACTTCTGTAACCCAATTGGGTCAGTTCTGCTGAACTATGCAGGATTTTTCACTATTCACTTATCAGATCCGAATTTAGTGTTTCTAATCAGTTGATAATCTTGTGATTTCAGCAACAAGAACTTGTTCTAAAGCAATTTCTAAATATGAAGTATGCACAAAGACACTTTCTAACCATATATTATACAAATAACAAGAATAGAAAGTTTCTACTAAACATAGAAAGATGCAAGTTGAGTTTTTTTTTTTTTTAAATCTAGAATTTGTAAATAAAAAAATTAAGAATATTAACTTGAAAATAACAACAAAAGGAGTGAAAAGAAAATAAAAAGTGGAAAAGTAGTACCAAAGATCTAGAATCTAGACAATCCTACAAGTATTGACAATGCGATGATAATGTCTTCTCTTCTCAGAGTAGGAAAAAAAATTATGCAAGTGATTATTTGAAGTCTCTCAACTTTTAATATTTTTATTTTATTTTCAAACCCTTAATTAATCATGTGAAATATTGTCTCCAATCAAAACACATAAAAGAACTAAAATAAGAAAATTAAATCACTTACATAGAAAGTTGCAAAATCAATCCAAGTAGTGTCTTTATTCCTTGATCTTTGAATACAAGAAATTAAGATTCTTCTCTTCTTTTGCATTCTCTCAACATGGCCTCTCAACCTATGTCTAAAGAATTAGGAGGGAGAAGAAGAAGAAAGGGCTTAGAGAGAAAGGGTGGATGGAAGTGGAAAGGAGAGAGAGAGCCTCCAAAATTGCTACCCCAAAGTGATGGACATCCAACCCCCTTGGCTGGTTCCTTTTTATGCTTTTTGCAAATCTTTTTTTAGTAAAGAATCTCTCATCTTTAGGGCTCTTGTTTCCTTATATGTAGAGATCCTTAGTTAGGCTCCAAGCTAGCTTCTTTCTTTGGAAAGACTCTTAAATTTGAGAGATCTCCTTGCCTTATTAGGTTTCTTCATGCACACACCTTCCTTTTATAATTCCAAGAATATCTCTAAAAATTGCATGATGATGTAGAGGGAAGAAACTTTCCAAATATTGAGATTTCTTGCAATTCCCGCCTAAAACTGTAGCAAACAACTTCCTGAGGTCATATCTCCCTCAATATAGCTCTGATTTACGTAATCTTGGGTCCATGGATATCTACTCGAAAAGAGCTTTCCAACGGTGTCTAGATTGAGCCGATTCGACACTCGGTTTGAGAATTATGGCCATTTTAAGTTGTTGCCCCATAAAAAATCCGGGAATAATTGTGCACAAATGGAAGCTTCTATGTTGGCATGCAATGGTGTGTGTGGGGCCCATGTTGGATGTCCAAGGCATGCTTGGACTCTTTCCTTGCTTGCTTATTTGACTTTTATTTGACCTCTCTTCTCAAATTTCATCAATGTGGGTCCCATGTTGATTTCTCCTACAAATTGAAAGAAATAAATTTATCATTAATTACATGTAAGAAAATAAACATGAATAATGCATGGGACAAGAAAATAAACATGAATAATGCATGGGACCCTACATGCCTAATGATGCACCCAAATGACAAACTTTCCAAAAATATCACATGGTGCCAAAAATAGGAAGTATGCATTGATGAAGCAAAAAAAACTAATTTTGGGGTGATGAATGAGATAAAAAATCCTAATTTCACAAAAAGTCATGCAATTCAATGAATTTTGACCAATTCTGACCATTTTCCCAAAAATATCCCCAAATACATGTAATCATGAAATTAAGTGAAATTCTATGCAATTAAACCTAATTAAGTCCACAAATGCTCTTGAAATGATGATCTGATGACCTAATATTGTGGACTTATCAATCACAGGGGCCGAAAGTCTCGAAACGCGAAAGGGAGTCGGAAAACGGCCCTTTGGCGGAAATCCGGCAACTCGGATTTCCAGGGTCACTGGCGACCTTGCACCCAGGGTCGCCGGCGACCATGGGCCATGATCGCGGCGACCATGGGCTAAGGTCGCCGTTTTTCGGCCGTTTTTTCTGTCTTTTTCCTATTCTTTTTCTTTCTGTAGTTTTCCTGACATTTTTCACATTTATTGGAATGCTTTTCTTATAGAAAACTCGACAAGAATCCTTGCATATTAGAGTGCAATGTTTCCAATTTCCCGGGAAAGCCGAAGACTTTTTTGCGCAGAGCTACCGATTTTCGTCAGAAGCCAAAACTAGGCCAAACGATGTAGAAATGACATGAAATTTGAGGTGAAGCCTCCTGAGCATTAAATAAGACCAACCATAGGCTTTTTTTTGAGTTCTGAAGCCGTGTGGGATCCTGTCACCACTAGACTTGATTCTATCGCGAGGAAGATGTCGCGCTTTGATGTGTGGTCAACCGATGTCCGATTAACCTGAAATTTGACAAGGAGTCTATTGGAGTCATTTTGAGAAGATCCATTAGCTTCGATTTGGAAACCATGGTCCTGGGGAGCTTCGCCGCCGAGAGGGGTGATTTGACTTGCGAGAGTAAAGTCTGGTCAAATGTTGTCGAAATGACCTGAAACTTGACGTGTAGCCCTTTGTAAGCATTTTGAAGTCAGCCATGTGCTCTGTCTGATGAGTTAAGGCCTCAGCGGTTTTCACCGCCGAGAGGCTTGATTTTGCTGTTGGAGGGTTGATGTAGGGTCAAACGTCGTCGGTTTGACTTGTAACTTGACGTGGAGCCCTTTGGAGGTATTTTGAGACCATCCACAGGCTCTGATCGAAGATTTGGTATCTTCGATGTTGTCGCCGCAGGGAGCTCTTGTTTAGCTGTCAAAGGAGTGAAGTTAGGCCAAATATTTTCGAATGGCCCAAAACTTCATGTATACTCCTCTCTTGGCTGTCTTAAAGGATCTTGCAGTTTTTATTTGATTCTGACAAGATTTGATTTTTTGGAAGTAGTATTGCCTGTTTGTGGTAGGCTGCGGCTTCATGTAGCTTTCTTGATGTTGAAGAGGCAAAGTGACATTTTCGGTGTCAACAAGTCTCCTTGATTTTCTGAATGAAAGTGGGCTCAGACACCCACATGTTCGCTAACATAACACCTTGACTCAAAGGTTGACACTCAACTCCCAATTCTTCAAACTGTTGGAGTATACCGATTCCTCGCAAACTGGCCATGCTTCCAGATTTCCTACTCAATGCGTCTGCTACTACATTTACCTTTCCCGGATGGTACTTGATTGGAAAATCGTAATCTTTAATATACTCCATCCATCTTCTCTGTCACATATTCAATTCTTTCTGAGAGAATAAATATTGGAGACTACGATGATCCGTGTGGACTTCAAAATTTTCTCCGTACAAGTAGTGTCTCCACATTTTCAGGGCGAAAAACCACTGTTGTTAATTCCAGGTCATGCGTCGCATAATTTTTCTCGTGATCCTTTAGTTGCCTTGAGCCATACGCAATGACTTTGCCATTCTGCATCAATACACAACCAAGTCCTACATGCGAGGCATCAGTGTACACTACAAAACCACCACTGCCTGAAGGTAAAGCAAGGACTGGTGCTGTGGTTAACCTCTTCTTCAATTCTTCAAAACTTGTTTCACACTGTTCAGTCCATACAAATGGTATGTTCTTTCGGGTTAATTTGGTTAATGGCACTGCAATAGGTGAGAATCCCTGCACAAACCTTCTGTAGTAGCCTGCTAAACCAGAAAATTTCTAATTTCAGTCACATTCTTTGGTCTCTCCCAATTGATGATTGCTTCTATCTTGCCGTATCAACTGCCAAACCTTCTTTGCAAATAACATGACCGAGGAAGGAGACTTGTGTTAGCCAAAATTCACATTTCTCGAGCTTTTTATACAACTGGTTGTCCCTTAACAATGCAATGATGTCCTCAGGTGCTTGCTCTTGCTCCTCTCTAGACTTGGAGTACACTAGTATATCATCAATGAAGACAACTGTGAACTGATCCAAATATCGTGCGAAAATCTTGTTCATTAAAGCCATGAATATAGTTGGTGCATTTGTTAATCCAAAGGGCATTACCAAAAATTCATAGTGCCCGTATCTCATCCAGAAAGCTCTCTTCGGTACATCCGATTCTCTGACTCTCAGCTGCTTATATCCGGATCTCAAGTCAATCTTCGAAAAGTACTCTACTCCTTGTAACTGGTTTAAATAATTCATCTATTCTTGGCAATGGGTATTTGTTATTGATGGTCACTTGATTCTATCTTCTGTAATCTATGCACATTCTCAAGCTTCCATCTTTCTTTTTAACAAATAACACTGGAGCTCCCCACGGTGATATACTTGGTCTGATAAAACCTTCTTTAATAACTCTTGTAACTGCAAATTTCAAGTCACCCAACTCTACCAGAGCCATTCTATATGGTGTAATGGAAATAGGAGCTGTTCCTGGCAGAAGCTCTACGGTGAACTCCACCTCCCTGACTTGTGGCAACCATGGAATTTCTTCCAGAAATACATATGGGAATTCACATACTACAGGATTTGCTCCACCCATGGGACTGTCTGTCTTCTGTAACAAATGCTATGAATCCCTCACATCCACTTCTCAAAAGCTTAACTGCGGACAATGCTGAAATCACACTAGTCTGTGAAATCCTTTCTCTCCCATGAAATTCTACTTCTGGTGATAACCCATCAAATTTGAAAAAATCTAGGATCAAACAATATCTTAGCTTCTATTCCATAGACAAAAGAGTATACCTTCAACTACGTTGCCCACTGCATCGGCATCCACTGGTTCAGATGATATGCGTGGTCCTTGCTGTTGGGGTCTATTGCGGTTCTGGTTCTGTCCCCCTTATTGCGCATTCCTATTCTGTTGAGGTGGATGGGCATTCTAGTTCTGAGGTTGTTGGTGGGCTGCTGTTGCCGGTTTTTGCTGTTGTGGTGCCTTGGTTGGTTATGAGGTGATTGTTAATTCTGCTGAGGTGGTCTGTTGCCCCTGGTTCCTATTGTTCGGGCAATCTCTCATCATATGGTCAGTAAGGCCACATCTAAAGCATCCACCTGTGACTCTGTAGCATAGGTGAGAAGGATGGTTCTTTCCACAGTGTTCACATCCACCTTGCCTTGGGGAATTTTGCTCTTGCCTAGATTTCTTGCTCTGATGGGACCTTTGCCCATGCTGCTGACGTTTCCTTCGAAGTTCCTAAATGACTTTGTTGTTTATGTCCTCCAATTTGTAAGCCCTCTTAATTGCTTCTTGGAAGGTGGCAGGTAGGACTACACCGGTAGCATGTTGCTCAAGAATAGGGTTAAGTCCCCTCACAGAAAATTTAATGATCTTCTTCTCCATCTGTATCAACAAGCTCCGAGGCATAGCGGGACAGTCTCTCGAATTTGGTGACATATTGTAAGACTGTTATATCACCCTTGTTCGATTAACTAAAACTCCACTGCCAATTTGTCTCTTAATATTGGCTGGCACATACTTTTCCATAAACTATTCTTTGAAAGTAGTCCATGCAGTGTCATTAGCAATATTCTGATACCCTCTTGAGCGTTTTCCATAACTTATCGGCCAATCGGGTGAACATGGAAGCTGCCAAATGAACTCGCTGCCTACCTGTTCACTGAAAAAGATCGAAGATGTTCTCTGTGTGAGCTACTTTCCTGTGAAATTCATTAGGGCCTCTCTTCCCGTAGGCGTTCGAATAATACATTTGGAATCATTGTCACGATTGTTGATGACAATTTGAGGACCCATGTGCTGTGGTGGCAAGAATTTTGGCCTCCTTCCTAAAACTTCTAGCAACTGTCTCTATACTTGTGCCAATTCCTCATCCTTCTTGGCCACCTGCTCTTGTAATCTGGCCTGTGTCTCATTAGCTTTCCTCTACTGTTCCATCATCACCTCATTAGTTTTCTGCTGTTGTTCCATCATCATCTACATGAAGTTCTGAAGTTGATTGTCTCCGGAGGAGCCAACAGTATGAGCACTGCTGCAGATGAATTTGTGTTGGTGAAATCTCTACGTGGAGGCATTTTGCTGCAAAACATTTGTTAGTACAAGAAATATATCAAAGTAAACGCAACCCACAATCACCACGCAATACTGACTAATGAAACTTCTACCGGATTCTCTCCAAGTCCCTATGTTTCTAATGTCTTTTAAGTGCCCAACATATTTCTCACTCCGATACCAACAACTGTCACGGCCCCAAATCGAGGCCATGATATTTAAGTCCTAAATTCGGGGATGCGGCGCGATGGGTTCAGGAAATTCCACCCGCATGCGCTAAGTATTTTCCCATAGGATTTCCGCGATGAGGATCCTAAAACGTTCCATCACAACCATTTAATCAATTGCGCAACAAATAAGAATAGGCAGAAGCATGTAGCAAAAATCAAATCCAACGAATCATAATAATAGACAAGCAGGCTCTGCATGAAGAGGAGAGATTTTAATCATAACATAAACCCAAAGTTAGTTTAAGTTGTGAGGATAACGAAAAGATATTTAATTTATACATCCCGACAAAAGCCAACAAAGGCTATAAACAAAGTCCCCAAAATTAAAATTCAATCCCCAAGAGATGTTAATTAAACTCCCAGCCCCAACATAACGTCTACAAGACATCATTTGGCTGCCACTCGCGCTCCAACGGAGCGTTTACCGCCTCATCCGTGCGCTCCGCCTCAAAGGCTACGGGTCCTACATCTGACACCAAATAGAAAGGTATCAGACACGACGTTCTGGAAGGTGAATAAATCAGATAAGATATACAAGTTTTATCAATGTC